>JAOEGS010012196.1:23606-35727 GCA_025447755.1 Corythornis vintsioides | reverse complement strand
GGGGAACAATTTTAAGGTGCTCAGGGATAATTAAGGAATCTGAGTTAATGAAGATGTTCATAGGGACCATTCCAGAGTTGATTTCAGTTGGAATTAGATACAGAATAGAGAAAACAGAGAAGTTACATCTTCCAGTAACTTTATCAGTCTATAAAACTGTTCATGAGAAGTAAATCTTTTCAAAGGTAATTTTCTAACACATGTTTATGATCCCAGTGACACAAAACATCACTGAAACTTCTTAGCAAATTGTTGTTTAAATCTTTCCTCTAAGCTGCCATTCAAATTGTGGAAACAAATATCTTCAGTTAATAATACATTTACCATAATTTTTTGTTGTGCCATATATTTAATGTCTATCATATTTGCATTTTCTTTGAATTGTCTTCATCATTGTACTAAGATCACAAAGTTAACTGCAGCTGTAAATAAGAAATTTGACTGAATCTTGACACATGCTGTGTTCAGTGAACACTATTTTTTCTTTAAAAACCATATCTGTTTGTATTGATAATTTTGGGGTTTTAATATTGAGAATATTTCTGTATATGTTTTACTGGAAATTTTAAAGCATCATAACAGAGTGCTGAATCTACAACTCACCAACTGATAACACAGACCAAAAGATGCTGTTGTTCAGAAAAATTAAATGTAGCTTTTTTTTTTTTTACTAATACTGTTTACCAAAGCAAATATGTATTTACCTGCTACAAACTAAACCAAAAATCTCATTTTGGGGGGCCAGAAGCTATGAGAAAAACAGCAGATTTTTATGATTGGCTAAATGATAATATTATCAGCTAAATAAAATATGTAATCCATCATATAAATAAATCATCAGCAGAATGTAGCTTGGCAAACAAAGTTTTTCGCACTTCACTTTCCCCTGTTTTTATTATGTTTCTCTTTATTTTTTAATGCAGGATTATGTTGTTATTATAAAAAGATCGTTCTTTTGGAATTCCTCAGATGAAAGACAGTATGCACCTATGAGGAGCAATGCTGACACATTCAGAACTAAGGCCCAAGTGTTTTCTTCAACTGATTTTTGATGAGTTAGCACACAAACATGCATCATTCTGGATAAATGAAGGAGAGTACAGTGAGGAAGCCCGAATACAGCACAGCTTTACTTTGTTCTGATGGTGACTCTCACTGTGGACTCTATGAGGAGTGCTAGAAGGAGGTGGATTGTGCAAGAAAAGGGTGGGTGCAGTTGGTAGCACACTAAACACAGACACACTACACAACAGAGGGAGCCAGTCTGTGATGTTGCAGAATGGCAGTGCACTGACACATTGAGGGAATATGACTGAAAATCTCTAGGCTGCCAGTCAGGAAAATTAAGGAGAAGCTCACAAATGTTCCTTCACTGGAGTGAACATTTTCTGCTGATATTCAAGCTGTATGAAAAAGAAAAACAATCTTCTTTGCTCCCTGAATATCCCTTCTGAGGAGGGAATGAGTCAGGCTCTGTGGGCCATCTCCTCACATGAGCTTTTGAAATCCATTGAAATGGGCTATGCTGATTTGCAAAAGTTCAAAACAGAGTTGTTATGTTCCCTTTGCTTGTAATGAACTCTTCTATGGCATCCCTATATCAATGGTGATGAATTTGCCTTAATACTGCAAGTACATTTTATATGCTCTGTTTTTATGTGGCCACTGGTTAGTAGAGTAAGCATGCATTACATGTCCTCACATTATGTTTCAGAGGCACTGTGATGGTAGAGAAGAAACCTTTCATGTCCATAAATGAGAAATGTCTACAAATGTGAAGTCCCTGGGCCCATACTCTTGCCATGTTCTAGTACTGGTCTTTGCCTATTATTCCCAAGACTGTTTTCCTTTTTCCACATTTTTTCACAAGTACTTATTGAGCAATGTTAAATCTACACAGTAATTTAATGTAAAAACAAAAAACAACAAAAAAAACCACCACAACAACAAAAAAAAAAACAACAAGAAAACAAAACTATTGGCCTATTTTTATTCTACATTTTCTGTTACATACAATGTGTAGTGACAGATTATCACTATGTTAGGTAATATATAATTTACCTTAAATATTGTCTTTCTTGTTAGGATACTTATTTAGAAGCATGTTTATACATTTTTGTCTTCTAATTAAAGCAAAAGGGAGAATAAAATAGAAATTACCACACTTGAAATTCACTGACAGAAAAGAGTAGTTTAAACTAAACGTAAATGCAGAGCTTTTACAACTGATATGAATGATATCATAAATTTTTTTTTTTAACTCCCACTGCAAATTTCCTCATAAAATAGATTTACTTTATCTTAAATCTTAACTTTTTCTATGGTTTCTGTGAAGTCAAATAACAAAATAAAACTTGAATAACAGAACCATTCCTATTAAGTAAAAAAAAATCATTGCTCTGTAGTAGCTTATATTTTTTCTGATACATTTTGCCATATTGTAAAATTTTCTTCAACTGGCTGAAAGCACATTAACTGCTAGATAGGCATCACACTGATGTCTCCATGCTGTAGCTTACAGCCGTGAATTTGCTACGATCTGTTTAATCATCAGTGTATTGATTTTCCTCAGCTTTCCTTCATTTTAGCCCCATAGCAGGCTTCTGTAATTTCCTTTGGACAAAGTGTAACCAAACTGTGCTAAGTGATGTTGATTTGCAGGCAAAAGTAAAGGGGTAAATATAAATTAACAAGCTATAAACATTTTACAAGTGGGGAGTCAATAAAAACAGTGTCTGCAGTTCTTTAAAAAAATTATTTGAAGCAGATTGTTAACAAAGGTGTCCAAAGAAACTGACATGAGTCTGAGAATAATTTTTGTGCTTTGTGATTAAGAATTGATCAGTCTAAAAGCCTCTGATGCAACTGAATCACCCATAAGCTGCTGGACTGAAAAGGCTCAGCAGGGGCTGGTATTTGTTTGTTAAACTCCCATGATTCCAAGTAGATAATTGGTCTGTGAAGTTCATGGCAGAATCTGAATTTGCTTTCTTGCTTCCCAGCTGGCTGAGCACTGGTTTATAGACTTCTGTGTACAAATTTAGCCAGCAGCAAACCTCACATCTTTAATGTAAAAGGTGTTTTGTTGTGTTTTTCAGGTGCTGAGTGGAAAGCCCACACTCCAGAAGCTCATTAAAAGGGCCAAGTTACAGTACAGGTTTATTTCTGTCACAGCATTTCAAAAAACAGTGACAAGGATTAATATGTTTCTTTGGTACTGGAAAAAGCCTGATACGATCCCTTGTGAATTTGATCATCTGGTTCATTGCCTGTACAAGATTCAATCTCCTATTATATCCTGAAGTTACAGCTGTAAACCAGAGCTGATAAGAATTCAGAAAGCACTGCCAGAGCCGTTGGAGAACTAATTGTTTTATTAAGCAGCATCTTTTTTATTTCCAATTTATTTCATACGTCACTCTGAGAACCAAGTCTTCTTTAAAATGACAATGCAAATTATCTGCTGTACAGGCACTATATTGTATAAATAGGTACAAGTAATGGAGTTTAAAAATCTCTCTAACTGGTACTTCTGTTGTTGCTTATGAATAGCTATTTTTGAACATTTATGGAATTCCTTCCAAGGCTTTTCATAATTCTGACAGTAAACTCAGAACTACAGATTGCCTAAAAAGTCATCTCCATCTGAAGATAGAGCCTGACAGTGTAATTGCTTTCTCTGTCCTGACCTGGGGAAAACTATGCCTTATGCAAGTGTTCAAGAGATTCACAAAGGCCCCCTCCTCCAGGAGCTCAGGTAGACTTCCTAGGAAGTACTCTGAACAGTGCATGCTCCTGAATGATGAAAGAGACATCAGATCTCTTCCAATGGATATTAGTATTTGTGTCAAATCTTCTCAGGATCCCTGGGCCAACACACTTAGGGGTAGTGGCAGCCTTATCACTGTCTGATACATTTGTGATCAGACCCAGAGACATTACAAAGAATTACAAGATACTATTTTAATTCACAAACTAGAACAGATGGGCTTTTCTGCATATTTATGAACTACAAGTATAATGGGATCATTTCTGGGAGTAGGAAGGAGAAGACTGAAGGTCTGCTTCCATCTACTTGGAATTTCTATAAGGAACAAATAGCACTGTCCTTTATAGAAATTTTGCTTCGTGTTCAAGCCTAAAATGGGGCTCACTTTTTTTCTTGCTCACATTTTTTCTTGCTCACATGTAGTAAAAGGCATTCATATGGTTAGTTCCACTGGTTTCATGGGAATATTCACAAGAAAAAAACAATCATTGGTACTGTGGGTGGAGTTTTGTTATTTGTCTTTTTGCTGTGTTTCATTATTGTGTGTGTGAAAATATGTTTCAATCTACCACATTTCAAAGCCCACACCCTTATGCAGAGAAGGATTTAAGGACCAAATATAATTGAACAGATATAAAAGATACACATTTTACTGCATGTGTCAGAAAGCAGACAAAAACCTCACATTCTTAACAGTAGTTCTTATTCCTAATTTCTTAAGTGCCACACCAGCATTTTAACCTATAATTGATTGTATATGATTGTAGCTAAATAAACCCTTGTTTGCAGCTGGCAATTTATTGCCCTCCTGCATTACAACAAAGAAACCCAAAATGGTAGCCAAAGAGAAAACTGACAGTCAAAACACTCTTGCTCTCTTATTCACACTGTTGCTTTCTACCTCCACACTCCATTTTTCTCTAACAACAAATTTAACTTATGAATGAGAAAGGTTAAAGAAAAAATATTTAGTTGCCAAAAACATGGCAAAAATATTATAAAAAGATCTGTTACTGTTAAACACTGTATGTCCTTAGAAAAATGCTAGGAACCACAAGAGTTACACTTTTATCTAAGAGGTAGCATATGTGCCATATAATACATATGTTGCAATCACAGCAACTTATTTTGCATGAACAGCAGCAAAGTCTGAAAAAAAAAAAAAATTGTCCAGTGCTCAAATGAAAGCTGTCATCATGCCTTCATTCTAAATATGCATTCAAAGGAAAAGCAGTTTTGTATACTTTCCCTGACAGGTTGGTGGGTTGTTTTGGTTGGTTTGATTTGGGTTTTTTTGGACAATAATACCTGTTAGCATAAAAAGAAAAGAAGCACTTTTTTTTTTTTTTTCTATTATAAGATGTTTTGAACAGTTCCACAATGTCATAATTTTTATGTAAAATTATATATGTTGAATTAAAATAATTATTCTTGTTCACATGCTCTTATTTCATTTTTCCAGTGATCACTTAAAACTAGGATTCACATTTGCCTCATAACAGATACTAAACTGGTATTCCCTTTAAATATTTGTTATACAACCATTTACAACTTCTACAGTCTCTTCATCTACAAAATGAAATATAAAAAAATACTGTAAAGTTCTGAAAATTATTATCTCTATAGCTAAATATTAAGTATTCAGTGCTCCCTAATCAGTAGAGCATCCATTTGTGCCACAATAAAGCTATTTTAACCCTGTCCTCATATAATCTGACCACATCCTTTGTTTGGACTCTATTGTACTAGCACTGTACATTTAAATAATAAAGCCAACATCTCTGTCCTAGACTGCTGCCCATCTTTATAATGGAACAACACCTCTCTCCCAGACCATTCTCCAAAAACATTGATTGTCTTATACAAAGTAGACAACAAGAGTGTACAGAGAAACAAACCATCCAGAGGCCACAACAGTGGAAAGACATCCACAGACCTATAAGTCTAGATCGCTTTTTTCATACACAACAATATGAATTAATCTCAGAAACTTAACACACTTTAAAACTAGACAGATTTATCTCCATATTCTTCCTATTACAAGATTGTATCCAGGGCCTTTATTGCTGCCAGCAATGATGGCAGATAGCCCAGTTAACCAGCCTTTACAGGTTACATTTGCTTCAGACCTTGGACAAGAATGACTGATATCAGCTTTTCGGAGAGGTCTTAGTCTTCAAAAAACATAATGGCAGTGATCATAGAGTTTTAAGATCTGATTTATTAAACACCATATTGATTTGAATTTATGTAGCACAAAAACTGAGTGCAAATGAAACTAGCAAAGACAAACTGTATCTCAAAACATTTATTCAAACATTCTTATGGAATAACCCCATATTATTCTGAACTACAGGACAGGTGTGTTTTCCTAACTAGACATCTTTACAGTTTTAGGTAAATCACTATTCACTCTTATCTCTCTGAATCCAGCAGTCTAGATCCTCAAAAGGCATGGTGGCACTTCATTCCAAAAATAAACTTGTCCCTAAATTCTTGTGAACTCAAATTTTCAGAGTCTTAATATCTAATTAAAAATGTGGGACAAAAAAAAAAAAAAAAAAGAGGGACAGTAGCCACAACCACATTATTATATTTGAAGAAAATTTATATGAAAAAAAACATGGAACTCTATTAATTTGTTCTTAGGACTTTATTACTAATTTTTCTCTATTGATTTGGAGTCTTTCCTGGCATCAAAATGTTGCATACTTATTTCTTTTATTCTGAATTGTTACGCAGAGCAAATACTTCTAAATCTTCTGAATTGCTGCAGTGTTCCTAAGACTCTAGGTTATCTTCCTTGAAGCTATTTTTTTTTTCATTAGAGAGGCCTAAGTTACCACAACAAAGCAACATGAGCACCAAAGTCCTACATCACTTGTTTCTCAAAACTGAAAAATCAGACCATGTAACTTTACATCATATAATTTTAATCCTGACTGTTTGCCCATGTTGTTTGCACACTCACTAGTGTCTCAATGACACCTAGAAGCCTATAGAATAAGTGATTTGGGGAAGGTACCCCCTGACACAAAGCCCTACTCCTTGATCCTTTAAAGCTCTTGGGAGTGCAAGTGTTACTTCTGGCAAGCAGATGAAGAGTCCTTCACTGACAGGCTACACAGCTGCTCTCTAGCCACATCTCTGTTTGTGAAATACAATCTCCAGAGCTTTCACGAAACCTAGCTGCTGAGTCTACCTATTCAAGCTGGGCAGTGGAGTGAAACTGAGGTTTTATTCAGTGCTTAAATATGAAAATTACTGCAGTATGTGTGACAGACAAGGACCTGGAGAACAGTAACTCCGATAGATATGAGTATTTGCACACACACACATTCTATTCAAAGCATCTGTAGGCTATAGAATGTTATCAGAAGTCTAATATATCCCAATCAGACGGGATTTATTTATAGAGAACGCTCTTTTTGCAGTGTTAGATGCCTCATTAACTTGATTCAGCTTGCACACAGCAAAAAATATTCCCTCCCTCTTCAGATTTTTGATAGGGAATTATAATTTCTTGTTTCATTTGTTAAAATCCTTTTGCTATAAGGACATTTCAGAAATGCTTTATTGCACGTGACTTTTTAAAATGCCAGAGTATTCATTTCGACCAAAAGACTCTCCTTTTGCTGATTTCCTCCTCGGAGAGATACCAGAGAGGATTGTCCTATTTCTTTTCATTTGCCTCTTCCAGAAACCATTAATAGCCAACATTTGATCCTCCTACACAAAAGTTCATGATAGCAAAGTTGAAAGTGTGAGTTATACATCGTGCTATGAACTGATTATAACTTTGGTATGTCACTGCTACTGTCACTATAAAGCTGAGGGAAATTATACTGTAAGAATTTTATGTAAATGTAAGTACAAGCTCTTTCCTGGAAGATTTAGAGAATCTATAAGGTTGGAAAATACAGATATTTTAAACTCAGCACTTCAAGTTATGATGGAGGTTTACAGGCATTATCATCAGAACCTGGTCAGGATAAACTGGCAAAGATTATAATGCTATTTTTGGTAGTTTACCATTTTTATCTTGGTTCCATAAAGTAGTAGACTCTTAATATCCCTTCCTCATTGGTTTCACCTCCACAGCCTGCTGCTCATTACAAGCAAACTGAAAGCATCCAGAAAAATCAGGAACCTACAAATGTATTGAATTCGCTGAAATCCAGTCATATGTTTAGCCAGCAGACAGAGTCTCTCTAATAACTGGAATGCAACAGGGATTAGGAGCTAGGCATGTTATTTTTAGGAAATTAATAGGCAACACATCCTTTAGTAGTTGCAGTTCATATCTAGCATGTTTTTAAACTATTGATATCAATTTGCTTCAGTGGGTTACTAATTAAACTCTTCTATCCTAAAATCTTTCAGATCAATGCAAACTCCTCCTTTAACATCTCTGACAAGAAAAAAAAAATGTTTACAGACATTCTATCTATTCCCAGTACAAGTTCCATTCTCTTTTCTTAACCATTGTACCTTTTCAATATCTGAATACAGAAAATCCTTTAGGAATGGCTGATCAAATTTATTTTGAGCACCATGTAGGAACATGACATGAAAATAATACCATCAAAGATAATGTTGCAATGATACTTAAAGGAAGATTCCATTCTCTAAGAATCTGGGCAAAACAACCTTCATTTTAAAAGCATAGTCAGTTTTTGTCTCAAGTGTATCTGAATTACCTAAACCAAATACAGCATTGTTGAATGTTGTAATTTTATTGTAAACTGTCATGATGATTTGGTGTTTTTTTCAAAACAAATTATTAATGTTGTGAATCTTAAATCTTAGTGACTTTCTTAAAGATCATTTCCATGTGTTATAAAAAATACTTGAGCAAAAGGTCCTTAAAATATGAACTGAATCAATGTGAGCCAAAAGAACCATAAATATCTTTACATCTATTCCTATGTCTGCCTCTGCCTCTGTCCCTTTCTCTCTGCAGTTGTCTTTCTCTCTCTCTCTCTCTCTCTCTCTTCAGCTGTGTCACATTTTTAAAGACAATTCAATGATTTATGCACCCACTATGTAGCTCTTGAATATTTCAAGTATGTGTATAATATTCTGGAAAGTAAAGGACTTTGAAACACAAAGAAATTATTACAAAGTAATCAATTATCAGATGTGCTCTGCTCTGTGGTAAACACGTGTCTGAGAAATCCCATAGCACACATAATAATGATGGTGAGGTACTTCGAATTAACTTCACAGTAAGCATAAAGGCTCAAACACTTAACCTGAAGCAGTTGAAGCATAGCAAATAAATAATTATGTTAATTTTAATGCAAAGTTATTTCTGCTCATGCTTTTTAGGTTAAAGAAAGTTATGTATAAATTGCAAGTATTGTTTAGTACCATTTTGGTTAGAAAATAAACTGTTTTGTTGAATGCCTTTCAGCAACATTCTTGGTGCCACATAATCCAGGAGTGATAAGGATATCTTAACCTATAAATACCTTGGTGTTTGTTTTAGCCAAACAAATGTGGTTTATTTCTAAGAAAGCTTTTTTTATATTTTGGTCATACAACCATCCACCATTTCTGCCTGTATTTCCTTCCTTGGTGCATTACTGCTGATGAGCCTGTGCAGTTTCATCAGTGATGAACAAACCTGCCATTAAAAGTACTGTTTAACCTAAAACATATAACAAGGATAAAAACAGCAGCAGTTCATAAATGAGCCTGAGTTTCCATGGAGGTACTATAGATCTTTCTTGTGTCTTAATTAGCTTCTCTGCTCTTTAAAAGTGCATTCTGGCTAATCTGATGGTCTAGTGACTATACAGACTGGTTTTATAAGCATGGATTACTTCTTCCTGTATAAGATGACTGAGATGATCAAAAAACAGAACCTGTAGTCTTGTGATGAAATACACACAGCACTCATCCAAATGAAATATGCTCAAATACAGGGTCCTGGAAAGTGGGAGTAGTATTAATAATAAGAGCAAAATAATTAAGAGAATTTTAGAAAAAGCTCTTCTTTTTTTTTTTTTCTTTAACAAATTACTAGATTAAGGGATGCCTTTTTTTTTTTTTTTTTTCTTTAATAGCTCCTCATCTAATTTAATCTTAATTAAAACATTACCTGTAAGGAATACAAGATGGCTGCAATCAGCCATTTAAATTAATAAGGCAGTTTATATAAAATTAATCATGACATCTTTCTACTAAAATATATTTATGGTAAATTTGTAATAAAATCTGGATTGTTGCCACATAAAGACCATCTAAAAAGGGTGGATTCTTCAGAAAGCTTGTGAGTTTCAGCAGCCTGAGTGAAATTTTCCTTTAATTCCTTATTTTAATCTGTTTATCTCAACACTTTATTGTAATAACATAATAGCATTACAGTCATATTTTCCAGTTTCATCATATACCTGTATATAACTTCATCCCTAGTTCACAAGAATTATATTTAATGTGGCCCAACTTTTCCAAAGAATCACCAGCAAGACTGACAATTTACAAAAGGGTACTTGAGATTGTTTTGCTATCTGAACAGCTCCTATATACGGGAAGATTCCCTTATATATGGATTCATATATTTTTAATATATGAATTCCACACACATTTTTTTAAATACTGTCAGCCTCCCAAATAAGAACTTCAATTAGCCTCAGTTTGCAAAGAGTACTTTTTCATTTCTCTCTTGATTTTGATTCACTTCTTTATTATTTATAGAAGTTTATACATTATTTGTAGGAGTTTCTCTTATGAGGAAAGGCTGAGGGAGCTGGGATTGTTTAGTCTGGTGAAGAGGAGGCTCAGGGGGGACCTTATTGCTCTCTACAACTACCTGAAGGGAAGTTGTAGGGAGGTGGGGGTCGACATCTTCTCCCAAGTTAAAAATGACAGGATAAGGGGGAATGGCTTCAAGTTTGCGCCAAGGGAAATTTAGGTTGGATATCAGGAAAAATTTCTTTACAGAGAGGGTGGTTAGGCATTGGAATGGGCTGCCCAGGGAGGTGGTTTGAGTCTCCATCCCTGGAAGTGTTTAAAAACCATGTGAATGTGGTGCTGGGGGACATGGTTTAGGGACCCTGGCAGTGTAGGGTTAACAGTTGGACTTGGTGATCTTAAAGGTCTCTTCCAACCAAATTACTCTATGATTCTATGACAAAACAAGGATAATAATATCAGGTGCAGAAGTAAACACTGAGGCTGGTGTGTTGACCTGTGAGAGATTGGGCAGCACTCTTTATGTTGTCCATCAGGACCTATGAAAAAACTTCAGAGATAATCCCAAATGGTGAAATTAAGATGAAAACAAGGGATGTCACATGCAGAACAAACTTTACTGGAGTAACACAGCAAAATCCCAAGAGCAAATAGGACAGAGAGGAAAAAAAAGACAGAAAAGAAAGGAGAAAGCATAGATACAGAGGACAGCAAATCAGAGAAATAGTTACCACCCATGGTCCAGAAATGTGGTTGGTGGGGAAGTGCTGCTTCTTCTTCTTCCAATTCCAAAGCCATAGTGTCCAAGGTTTTTATACAGTTCTTGCCCACTGCACCCCCACTTTTTTCTCTGTACAGGAGAGATAATCCTTCTATCAAGAGAGGGGCAGTGGTGCCAGAGCTCTGTCCTTCCAACAGTCTTTGTAAGGTTAATTGATACAATTTATTGCAGTGGAGGCAGCTTGAGGATGCTTTTCTGGTGGAATTAGTGAAATATCAAGGCCAGGTTATCACTGATCCAATCTAAGCACATCCCACCCTAAACTCCCCAGTCAGGGTGTGGTGGGGAGTAAATGGATTTGGTGGCTTGCTGAGGCATCTTTTTAGTCTATCATTAAATTTAGTTTAACACTTTGTTAAACAACAAATGTCCTGAGTGCCTAAACACACCACTGAACTTGTGGATTATGCATGACATATTTTTGAATGTCAGAACGCTGAACCCTATGCTCAGGCAACTTAACCAATGCTTGAGATAAAGACATCTCAGTGTAGCTGGTTTGCGTACATATGAGGCATCCAAACTGTTTAGTTCAGGATTGACTGTATCACTGTCTGTGCTCTGAACTTGTCAGCTCTCCCTTGATTTTAAGAAGAGTTAAAACATCCATGCACAGGTACCTACCTGTAGATGCATACATGAGAAGACAAGTAGTAACTTAACTTTTCTTGAATACCTTTGACTGGATCTGAATCCCAAATTAGATATCATCTGTGACATCTTTTTTACATGAACAAATGTGTAAACCATCTCAATGAAATAACTGTCGAAATGGCATGGAAGAAAAGAGATTTTAAAATGAAAATAAGTTAGCAAATATTTAAGTAAAAGTATATTATAAAATTTTAAAGAAACTAATGCACTATATTTGA
>JAOEGS010012196.1:12576-23506 GCA_025447755.1 Corythornis vintsioides | reverse complement strand
AGGTTGGATATCAGGAAAAATTTCTTTACAGAGAGGGTGGTTAGGCATTGGAATGGGCTGCCCAGGGAGGTGGTTGAGTCCACATCCCTGGAAGTGTTTAAAAACCATGTGGATGTGGTGCTGGGGGACATGGTTTAGGGGCCCTGGCAGTACAGGGTGAACGGTTGGACTTGATAATCTTAAAGGTCTCTTCCAACCAAATGATTCTCTTGATTCTATGATTATCCTATGTCAGTTTCAGGTTCTCAAATTTTGTCTTGTCGTGTACAGCCAGACTTTGTAATAGTTTTATTAGCAGCCCAGAATGCCCCAGGGCCAGACAGATTCTTCACTAGTGATATCTCTTTAGAATAGACTTGGGCAAAAGTTATCAAAAAATGTATTCTCTTGTCTTCTCTATAGTGATGTTATATCATTCTGTATTGCACTACAATAAGTCAGGCTTAATTTCTTCCCACGCTATAGAATACTAGAGAAATAGCCATAAAATGTTACAAGGTGTTTTGTGTGTGGCAAACTGGTGCTGTTGCTGGGAGAACTAACCTTCATTTATGGTATTTCACTATTTCTCTGACTACTAATCCAACATCATTGTGTATATTGTTGTCTTCACAGTTTTCAGGGAGTTTAGTTGCTAGCAGAGCTAACACTGCCAGAATTTCAGGCCTTAGATTCATATGAAGGTATAATCTTCTTTTGATCCAACATGGAGTGTAATTATGATAAATTTATTTATCAACAAATATCAAAATAACACTTGACGTATGTCAGATAGCATCTGACAGGTAACTACTACAGGCCAGCTACCTTTTTTAAGCATTAGATTCAATGGCAACTAGAATCATTTTAAAGACAGGTTCAGATAATACAAAATAAAAGTGTTTCCTTGTTAGATGTGTTAGGCTACTGTGAAATTATTCTTCCTGATGCTAAAGAGCAATATGAAGCAGAAAATAAGTGTCAAAAGCCTTGAACAACAAGCACCAGAGGCACCCAGATACTCAAGAAACAATGTGGGAGTTCAGATAGACAGACAGATAGATGGACCTCAAATAATCTTTTGTTGATGGTGGTATGAACTAAAAGAGCAGCCCCCACACAGCCTGAAGTGAGTCAGGCTGATTATAAAATGCAAAGGATGCAGCCTCCCACATCTGACTCTAAATTCCCATTCGTTCTGCTAAAAAAAAAAATAAAAAAAAATGTTCGCTCAATCTAGTTTAAAGATTGTTAAACACTTCAGTGGTCAGTGTGAGCTGCAGCAAAGCATACCCAAGACATTAGACAATACTGTTTATTGGGAGGTTGTAATAGATTTTTGAGCCATCACAGTGGTAATGGAGTTTAAAAGGACATGAATCAATGTGTCTAAGCAGTAGAAGCAGACCAGAGAGACGGGAAGACTCTGTAAGGAAAGCTGCAAGGGTTTTTTGCATAGATCTGGGAGGAAGAATGTTTTGGGCACACCTGATTGTGGCAAGTTAGTTATTCAGATCCAAAAGGAATTAAAAAGAAAAACATGGGGTGCTTTGTTTCATTAATTGAGTGGAAATATAATTTGTGTGAATGGCTTCCTTATATGATTTATCAGGTTGCCATTAGCACTTTTCAGTAGCCATTCTTCAAACTGAAAAAAAAAAACCAAACATTTTTCAACACATATTAAATCCAGGCTGAACAGCAAGATTAAATTAGGTTGCTCTTCAACAAATGGTATTTGAAAGCAAAAGTACCTCAACCCCTTCAATTTGCAATGCTGAGAAAGTGAAAGAACATCACAAACATAATTCCAGAATACATTAAGTACTAGTAAGGCAAAAACAAAATAATTTTTTGCTTACCTTCCATATCCTATGTCCAGTCCTGCCTTCTGAATTTGATCCTTTAGAACTGGAGTAAAGACATCACAATCAACTCCACAACTTCCACTGTCACATGCACTCCCTCACAGTGGCTCTCACTGCTTTGCTTGTAAGACAGTCTTACCTATGTGCATGCAGGGACTGTGATTTGGAGAAAATGTACTATAAAAGGCAGTGCAGTAGTAAAGGCTGTATAGTATTAAAGGCAGAAATGGCTGAAAAGTAATTGGTAAAAATGATACATAGTTTGAGACACGTTCTTCTGTAGTTCTTAGTCAAATCTTATTTCAGATTCTGTTTTCTCTCATTTCCATTTAATTATGATTTTGGATTGTATCCCTCTAAATCTGTACTTCATTATTACCACAGCATATCTAGCTTTTTTGAATGGCACTAATTGGCATCCTTGTTGGCAGTCTCAACAAAGAGGCCAAAGATTGAATGTGCATGGAGAATGAATCGTCACCTTCTTTGAAATTGTCCTTCTTAAACAGGACAGAGATATGCGGGTGAAGCTGGTGATGCCAAACTTGCTCCCTGAAGGCAGGCTGGGGACAATGCTGTACATGGACATCTTCCTGCTAGCAGCCCATCAGTCATCCATCAGCCAAACTCCACTCCAAGAGTCCTCGAACACAGCAGTTCGCAGGACCAAGTGTAGATGAACAGGGCCTTAGAGGACTGTTAATCTTGTCATTTTTTAAAATAGTGAAACTCAAACATGCAATTAAAATATAAATGTCCAAATACCTGATACTTTCAGCTTCTGCTGCAGTATAAATTGGATGAAGTCCCACTCATGATGAAATGTAAATGCAGACCATAAATCTAAAAGATAATTAAAAAAAAAAATTAAATATGACCATCCTAGAAAAAGATAACATTTTTTTAGAATGATACAATATTCAAGTTTTCCACTCTAAAGGTAATATTTTTTGTCTAAGTCAACATACTTTACCATTTTTAAACTTTTCTCATCATATTTTTGACAGCAGGTTTTCGAATTTTGACAGCTTTTAAAAAGTAATTTTAACAGACGAGTGATTTCTCCTCTTAGCAAAGTCGGATTATGTGAAATGTCAATGTAAAAACTATATACTGTGACACATAATCATTTTTCTTTGAATTTACTTATTAATTTTACTTTCTATTGCTAATAAAATGTAAGTGCTTAGCTAATTGTATTGCTTATTTCAAATTTTTAAAGGAATGTGTTTTAAAATTACATTTTTTTCTGACTACAAAATTTCTCGAGGCAGCTACAATTTGTCACTCTTCCAGTTTATTTAAAGAACTACTATCACAATTGCTATTCCCAGCTGAGCGGCCAAAGAATGAATCAGCAGAGAGAGGTTAAACCAGTCTTTCATCCATAAGGGTGAGCTCTTCAATTTAAAGGTTGGAGCACATCTGCAGAACTTTACAGGAAAATGGTTTTTTAGATGTGGTGCATATACTCCATAGAATGCTGCAGGCTTCTTTTACATATGGTGGGGCACCTTCAGTAAGAATGAATTCATCAAAGAGGGGGAAAAAAATCAGAAAGGGAATGGCCAGTCCAAAGTTTTCACTTCTAAATCAAACTCAGATCAAGTAAGGCATAAATAATTTGGATCAACTGCTACATATAAAGGAATACAGTAGTTCTAAATCCAAGTTGTCTATTTCTGTGCTGTGTGTTTTGTTTGTAACTTTTTATGCAAGAAATCCAGAAGTTTTATCGATTTCTACTCTATGAGTAAAAACCAAACAAACAAAGCTAATATCAAAAACATCACACTCTAAAGATCAGTTACTGTAGGTAGTGTGCCTTCAAAGCCTTTGGGGTGTAAGCCCAAAGTCACAAATTCACTTCAGTTTCACATACCTATATCAAAGATTAGAATGCAACTCCAATATAAAACTCATTCTTTGTCTTGCTTCATCCAGAAAAATACTTGAGTGCCTGAGAAAAAGTACCCAGGTACTTTAAATTAAAAAAAAGATTTTCCAACTTTATTCATCCTTAAAGCATCAAATAATCTGATTAAATAAGAGGTATGCTTCATAAGAGAGTAAAGTCTCAATGTCAGTCCCAGTATTTAAAGTATTTCTATATCAGCTCAACTTAAGTGTCATTACAATCTATTTTGTATTCCATTTTTATCCATCCACTTCATATGTCACTGGGCCAAAAGTATGCTTGCATTTGAAACCGCTGACAAACTTACCACAATGTAGGCTGCTCCTTCACAGCATTAACGTAAAACAGTTCTAAATCGAGTAATGTTCAATTATCCCTGAAAGTACAGATTACTTAGTTCTTCGTTAACTTAATTGTTTCCTGGTAAAAGTGAAATGTGCTGTATGCAAATTAAATAATACCAAGTGTCAGCACTTAAAAGAAATGCTCATTTAACTTCACTAGACATTTTTTTTCTTACAAATATTGTTCATTTATTTTATAAGAAATTGTGTTTGTCTCAATTTGCTCCAAACACAATACAATTGTGAGACAGTGCCTGCTGGCATGTTGGAATTGCTGTCAGCAGGAAATGGCAAACTAATAATAAACGGTGGTAAAATATTTATGTTATAGTTTACTGGGAAAATGAATGTCGTTTTCTATCTCATTCCTGCTTGAGGCAGTACACAATAACATGGTTGTTTTCAAAATACGTGGATAGGATTCTAAAAGGCTTATCTTGTAACCATCAGCTGGGGGAAGAAAAAAGAAAAGAATTTATTTATAAAAATAGAGACTTTTACTAGCTCAAATTTAAGAAATTTTAACTGGAAGTACATAGTGCAGTAATTAGTAGCATCTCACATTCAATGTCACTGGACACTAGTCTGATAGATCAAACGCTTGTGAATGTGGCCTACTTACTCAGTTGTTCACTCATAATTTTCAATAACAGCGCTGTTCTCATAGAGGGAGGGGTGGTCCAGAGCCACTAGAGTACTCTGCAGAATGGTGATGTTCAAGTACAACACTGTGTTTATGTACTCCCCAAAGTGTATCAAAGCTCAGATCCACAGAAATAAAAGAAAAGTCAAACAAAACAAGCATTAGACTGCGTAAAATAAGGTATGGACAAGGCAAACAGGTGAGGCATTGTTTAAGTGGCTAAGGTAGATCGATATCTATGCTTGCAAGCCAGGAATTCTGCCTGCTTTCCTCTGGCACTATGCAGATCATCTTACGATCTGCAGACAGACTGTCGCCTAAACCCAACTGACAGACAACCTATTTCACCCTTGCAAAAATCATACCCATCTTCACTCTTGCAGCTCACAAGGGAAAAATAAAAGCCCCCCCATTCCTGTCCTAAGTCACACTGAAGTGTATGAATAAAAAAATGCTGTAGCTAACATTTTTTAATATGATGGTGATGATGCTAATTACATTATGAAAGTAGTTAGGTTTTCTGCTTCTTCAATTGCCAATGACAAGTCCATGCATTTTGCCTAAGCTGGCTTATCAAAGTACACTGCAGTAGTCTTTCAGGGTTTGAAAAAGATTCATATGACAGGTTGATACTGTTCCCTCCTTTCCCTTCAAATGATCTGTTTTATTAGATGACATGTTTTGTGAATCAAGCACGGGCAAACATCAAGAAGCTTGGACTACACATTATGATAATGAAGATCAGTTAAAGTCCTTTCCCTGCAAAAATGTATTTTAATTTCAACCAGGTTAAATTAGCATATGGTCAGTTTAAAGAATTCGTAAACTCCTTCAATAAACTCTTGAAAATCACCAGCTAGATAACCTGAACACTGAACACAGCTACAAGAAGTAGAACCAGGTTTTTGTAGGAAACCCTGAAGTACTTAATTTCCAGCATCAGAACTTCCTATGGAAAAGCCTGACTACAAGAAGGAATAAAATGCAAATTATGCTAGCTTCAGTAGAGGAGAGACCATTCCTGCAACATGCATCTTTTAGAAACACAAGGTATTACAATCTGAGGTCAAGGAAGGAAGTGAGAATAGGATGACCTTTTTAGACCCTTAGAGAAAACATCATTTTTATTAATTTTATTAAAGATGTTAGTAGAGATACTGCATTCTCTTCACTCTTAAAATTAAAATTCTCACATTTTTTCCTCATATGAATGGAATAGCTATTAAAATAGTTACCATTTCAAAATAATTCCATTTCCCTATTTTAAAGATGCAAAATGTTCAGCTTTAATCTCCAGAGTGTAAAAGGTCACCTTTGTAGACTGATGCATATCATATCTCCAAGTAATGAGAACAAGTGTGCTTTTCCTCAGTGCAACAACCTTAGTTACTCTTATATTGTAACCATTTTCCTGCCTTACCTTTCTTTATCACAGAGGAAATGTAATTTACTTGTCAGATTGAAATGTTTGATATAAAGCTTTAGCCTTTCAAACAAGTATTTCAGAAACATTATATTATAAACAACTGGCATGTTTAATTAAACAACTGATTTATTTTCAGCAGCATCAGAAGAAATTATTATATTAATTGAACAGTAAGACCTGTGTCCAGATTTAAAGAAAACATTTTTAGCTCAGCAAGGAGGTATGAATGTCTTAATTTCAAAGCAAGATATGTGACTAGAATTTTAAAAAATAATAATAAAGTCTCTGTCTTTAGAATTATTTTAAAATATTTTAATTTTTAAAAAGTTACTAAATGTAATTTACAAAGTATGTGTTCCCAGGATAACTCTTGCTTCAAAACACAATCTGGATTAATTAAAAACAGTTAAATAAAAATCCAAGAGAAATGTATTTCTATGATGGAGAGTATTTTAACTGAATTGGAATCTCAACAAGTTTACTGCTAATTTAGAATTAAAACATATTTCTACCAAGGCATGATATCAAATCTTCTCTATGTTATAAGATTTTTGTAGCTAGACCAGTGGTTAAACTCACATGGTTGCTCACATAAGAAGTCCATTTAAGTGATTTCACCAGCATAATTAAAGGTGTAAAATTTCACCTAAATTGAATAACAAGTATTCTTTTGAAAGTATCAATGATATCAAGACTGTTGCTTCATTTTATTCCATTTTCTTGAAATTTAAATGACCATAATTTCCTATAAAGATAAAAACTTTACGAAGTGTTATACAAGAAAAGGGATGCGACACACATTTTTTAAATGAAAGTAAGATGTGCATAATATATATGCTTATGATCAAAATAAATTATCAATTAAAAAGGAGAAGCTGTTAAAGGAAACATATATTAAGTTAAGATCTCAATTATCCATGTTTAAATATGTTTATTTAGATAAACAGAAGAAATATTTTTGATGCAGATGTGACAAATTCCATGCTGTCATTTACCTTGCAAAGATCATAGAATTTTTGCTTTTATCACATTCCCCAGAGTACTTTCATGTTTTCATTAAAAAGCTGTAGTTGAGAAAACATGTCAGATTCTAAGCACAAATTCCACAATGCAGCAACATGGAAAATTTGTAACAATTGTTTTGGAAGGAATGTCTTTAAGTCAATCTACATACAATCGTAAATGACTTGCCAATGAATGTTTAATTAACTTTAAATTTAGAGCAAGGCATTACTTCAAGTGATGAAGAAAACACTTGCTGATTTAGCTAGCGTATGACCAAAGAACAAAAAAATAAGAGATATAGTTTTGACAGATAACTATGCGTAAAGCTATGTTGGAATTTGGAATGGTTACTTCAATGCTAACTAGATATTAAGCCAAAGGCTAAGTAATGTCCACAGGCAAGTTGTGACCATTAAACGTGTGATTTTTTTTTAATAAAAATGGCCTTTAAATTAATCTTATATTGAAGTGCAAAAATATCACTGTCTGAGACTAGAGTGTGTCCCTTCTCATAAAAGAACTTTATCTTTTATTCCTGCTTTAGCTAATGAGACTTCTTAGGGATTTCTGTATATTATACTACTTCATTGTATCATTATCAAATTTATCTAACAGTTTGTAGGATGCTCATTAAGAGAATTTCCAGTCATAATTAACTTTAACATGGACATTGTTTAAGTAACCTAAAAACATCAGTAAGTGTCAAAAGTATTAAGTAACTGTTTTGTATGGCAATGTTAATTTGTCAAATATAGACAGAGGACTAGTTCCCTCTAATGTATTTACCTTGGTGCAAACAAGTGCAAGTTTTCTCATCCTCTCACACAGAAATTGCTTAGATGTCAGTGGAATTATTAATGAAGAAAGATAATTAAGTTTAGTGCAAGATTTTGAATTGCTAATTTACTTGGGGGGAAAAATGTATACGGGTTAATAAAGATGAATTTTTCTTTTTCTTGATAATAGGAGATATCCTTAGAGTCTTCCATTACATATATAATCAAGATTCATCATTTTGCAGAGAATATGAAGAAATCAAAAGCAAACATTCACATTTGACATTCACATTTGCTATTATCCTGTGAAGCCTGTTAAGGAGGAGAGAGACCATCGTGTGTTTCCATACAAGGCTGGGCAGCCAGCACTAAATAAATACATGAACAAAAAACTGTTTTGCAGGATATTAAAGAGACAACAAAACTAACAACCAAACTCTTCATTGTAACCTTCTAGTATTTCTCTGCAATCAATCTTTCTAGTTAGAAAGTCTTTCCACTCAATGTGCAAAATACTTTATTGTTCCAAGCCACATAACTAATTACTTCAACAAATATTATTTTTTTTACGTCATCACTCCTCTTAACTGAAACCTTGAGGGTTTCAGCCCTCCCCACCCTCTCTGTGTTTATCTTCAAATGAATTTTTCAGTTTTCTTAAATCAAGCTCTAACACCTTCTCTTTTAAGAATGCAAACTACTTTTATTAACTAACACCTGTGATCCCCAGCCTACATGTGGTGTTGACAAGAGCAGTCACTGGCTTAAAAAAGTAAAAAAAAGCCTATCAACCCAAGTGCTTCCTTTGCATTTCTGTTTCACCTGTGATACTGAAAATCATCGATCTTAATGGGTAATTCCAGCAATTCAGCAGTTTGTGGCTGCTCTTTCTACCCTTAAAGAAGTTTAATAGAAATTTGATCTGCCTTTTGTTGCAAACAGTGCCCCAGTCGTCAAAGTGACTAATCCTGTGGAGTGTCTGTACTCAAATGAAGTCTAAGCAGCACCCACTCCCTTTCAAACATCATTCATCTTGGATAATTGGATGTCCTTCACTTTTCTTTCTCTGAGATCCATAACTGGGAAAGACCAAAAAGAATAAATGATACCAAGATGATCACCCAAACTACACACATGTTCACAACAGTTTTTTGAGTTCTAGGACATGAACAGTAAATTTTAGTCTTTTTCTAACCTACTTCTTCTGTTTGAATCATAAGAGCTTCAGGGAAGTCACAGTATCTTCTCATTATTTTGTAGTGACTAAGCCAACATTCATGCTCATCAGCAGTATTCTAGGCATCCTACAAGCAGCAGCAATACAACACAAAGAAAGCAGAATATTCTCCATTTCTCTGTTGCACCTGGAAGGCCTACACTCATACTACACTCAACCACCAAAGCTACTTTGGGGTTTCATTCTTGACCTGCTTCTCCCTGTAAATCAATAACAGTTGCTTAATCCTAGACATCCTCTTGCCTTGCCTTTTACTCTCCATCACTACAGTTAGAAATATGTTGATATCTACTTTGACTTTCACTGCACTTATTATCTACTTCATACAGATTTCTATTCCCTCTTTTTCAACATCTATTGGCAAAGTTTATTTTCTTTGCATTGCTTCCACCTGTCTTTCCACATAAAACTGAAGCCTCTTTGAGGCTTTTCCTAGCAACACCCCACCTGAAATCTCGTATCATGCATCTCTCAACACAGTCCTTGCTGTTATACCACAATTTTCTGACACTGCTGCTTCTGTCCATTACACTGCATCTGTTCCTTGGTGCCAACTCCTTTTCAAACCCATTTTATAAAATGTACCTCACCAGCTTCAAAAGCACTTATTCTCCCTGCTTATTCCTTATAAATATGTTTAAAAAAGACCCAACTATTGGGCTTTTGGCTACATTTTTTTGACATTTTCATGCTTTTTGTCTTGCTCATCTACTTCAACTAAAGCAACCTAGAGACAATAAAGCAAAATATGTTTCTCCAGAATGGATGCCAAATATTAGTTTATGTCTGAGCTAATGTATTTTCTGACAAACATGAT
This sequence comes from Corythornis vintsioides, assembly GCA_025447755.1. Lineage (NCBI taxonomy): Eukaryota > Metazoa > Chordata > Aves > Coraciiformes > Alcedinidae > Corythornis > Corythornis vintsioides. Next base: position 13,493 of record JAOEGS010012196.1, on the reverse strand, counting down.
AGATTTTATTTCTATTGTAACTTGTACTTTGAAATCTAATTATTCTATTATAATGAACATAGATGCAGTAGACAGTTATCATTCATGTACATAATTTTTGGTAGCCTGCAAGACTCACAAATTAAAAAAAAAAATATTTCTATATCTTCTGTTGATTCGCCTTGTGTCCGAAAAAATAAAATCCTAACTCTCCTAAATACAGAATAGCTGTGGAATCATATCTGTGGAGTAACAGTATAACTTTAGATTGCATCTTTGGCTTAGCAGTATTCTGCTTGAGTTATAGAGTTTTATATTATGCCTTAGAAATCTTGGTTTCTGAAAGAAAATCTGATCATTCTGAAATTACCAAAAATATTAATATAAGGAAGTTCCAGTAATTTAAGTTTCCATTCATATTATTGATTAGTAGAACACACTCGTCTGAAGTCAAAGATTGGGTTTGATCTCTTATTGCAATGAGGGTAAAGTGTTCTCTACTAGAATTACAAGGGTTTCTTGTTACAGATCAGTATTTTCCTTTATTTTACAATGATTTTTATTGCAAAAAAAAAAAAAATGGCTGATTTCCAAGTAACTTATTATTCCTGCACCAACCTTTTTCTATGTCTCACATTTGCAATTAAGCAAACGGAAAATTAAGTGAAAACATTCTACACTAATTTATAATAATAATGATGTGTAGGACAATCCTGTGGTCATTAAACAATCCAACTGACCACAATATAGTCAAGTCAATGGTATATGCTGAGCCATACAAAACAATAACCAGAGTAGGACCAGAAGAAAAATCACAGCATTTTCTATCTTTTTTGAAACAGAGTGCTAACATTAGCTACATGGAAAGAAAGAAAGAAAGAAAGAAAGAAAGAAAGAAAGAAAGAAAGAAAGAAAGAAAGAAAGAAAGAAAGAAAGAA
>JAOEGS010012195.1:0-57831 GCA_025447755.1 Corythornis vintsioides | reverse complement strand
CAATCACCCCAGGGGGTGGCTGGCTTCTTGTCCAATTGTCTGGAGGTTAAAAGGGTATAAAAAGAGCTGTAAATTAAAAAATAAAGGCTTCTTGGCATCTACGTGAAGAAAATAATCTCGCTCTTTCTCCTCCTCTGGCAACTAGCAGATAAGCAACAGCATTTGACTGTCCTAAAGACCTGAGCTGCTCCCCCCTCACTGTAGCTGTGCCACTAGCAAAGGTACAGCTGAAGGGATGCCCAGTTTGGTTGGGTATGAGAGGAGCAGATACTTTGCACAGAGCTCAGCTTTCCTTGGGTCTCCTGCCCACCCATGCTTGTTAAGTATCTGAAAGCAGATTTTCTTTTTTTTTTCTTTTTTTTTTTTTTAAATAAAAAGCTGACACTATTGACTGTGAAGGTCAATGACAGGAACAAACCTCTTTGCTTAGTTTCTTCAGCTGAAATGTGTGAGCCACTGCCTGTCTGCCAAGGTAATATTGGAGAAAAGCCCAAGGTCCAAACTCAGCAGCAAGCTACCACTTCGCTAGACCAGACAAGTGAAATGAACATGCCTTGCCATTGCTGCATGCCTGTGATTTGGGTGAAAGAAACCTTTTTCTTCGTTTTTTAAATAACAATTTACACAATTTTCTTCAGACCCAGGGTCCAATGTGTCCTGTATAGAAGGAAAGTGGGCACCAGCTTCTTTCTCTGTCTCAGCAGAACCATGCACATTTCCATCTCAAAGGAGAGAAAAATATAGATGCTATTTCTGCCTCTTTATGGCTTGTTGCTACAAGGATTCTCCCTACTACCTATCCCAGAGGGGAAAAGTGTTGCCTTCATTTCTAAATTTAGCTTTAATGAGCACAAAATGAATAAGGTAGCATGGGAACCTAATCTGGTTAGCAGAGTAGCAGCAGAAAGCACAAGATGTTTGCGTACAGTGTTGGATTTTGATTTCCTATGCTGAATCCACGGGAGCTCAAACCTCTTGAAAATTCAGTGGTTTGTGGATATACAGTTGGGTATGAATTAGGCAGGTAGTCCTTACTGCCAGTGATGAGAGCAGAGCTGTATTTGGCCTTGGGCAAACACACAAGCCTGCTGACTTTGCTGCTTGGATGCTGTTTATGAAGGGAGAAGTAGCACAGGCTGGAATATATAAAGTTCTGTGCAAAATCATCCACTTGCCACAGTTTGCAGATGTACTTTACTCCTAACATGTACCCTCTGGCTGTTCCTGCTATCATCCGTGCTCTGGTCTGACAGTGCCTGGGTTGTCTTTCTCTTCCAGTCCTGGAGCACTACAGAGCTCTGTTCATTCATTTAAGTTTGAAGCAAAATTATTTGCTGCATTGATTCAATTCTGAGATCCCAAAACATCACTATCAATGCACCTCAGCTTTGCTCCAAACCTGATTCTCCAAGTCTCTGCTAACACCTTTTGATCCATCTTACACAGCCCAAGAGAGCTGCTGAACTCAACTAAGATGCATGGCAGTATAGATCCAAAGTATATCTAAACATATACGATGACCTACCTGCCTTTGGGATTTACATAAAACATTTTTTCCAAGGACCCAAACTACTCAACAAACTTTTCAGACCTATATTCCTTGGTCCATTGGTGGGAAGTAGCTCCATGGTCAAAAAACAAGAACAAAAAATTGGCACCATTGTAACTGAAGTAGTTTCCCCACCCAAAAGCGCAAAGAACAACATGTACAGAGAAACCACTGCAGGTCATTTTAAGCCAGGACTCAAGAATTAGCACCTAGCACTCATCAGAAACATCAGATGATTGTAAATAGTCAGGGAATTTATTCTGGTTTTATAGGAAAGCCAAATCTTCAGAAACATTAAATTCTCCTAGTCCTGTGCTATGACACCACTTTCTGCAGAGTTCTGGAGCTTCCTTGGAGGTCTCTGGACCAGACACACATAAAGGAAGTGCAGACTGAATATCAAAAACATCTTTGCATCCACAGCTTCCAGTGAAGTCATCCGAGGAGGCTGCAATGCTTGGAATCCTTCCTAATTAGATCAGCAGTCTCATCACCTCCTGAGAGGGCTTTCTATATCCTCTGATTTTTAAAGGAATTCTATATAAAAAGCAGAGATTTGACAAATTGGAGCTGCCTCAAATACAGAAAGAAATGTAAAGATAATAAAGACCTTCCTCCCCCCCTTCTAGTTTTGAGTAATGTCAGCTAGAGAAATAACAGTTGTTTGTAAATAACCCATGACCCTTTTCATCCAAAGGGATCTTGGCTGTAAATTAATCTTTTTTTTTTTTTTTTCTTCTCTAGACATAGAGGGGATTAACAACATGCTCGGTCAGTTTTCTCAAGTTTTTCAAGGATGTGGCCAGACAATCACAGAAGAAGAAATAGCCAATGTTATCTTTAATTTCTATTTTATATGGACTTTTTTTTTTTTTTTTTCCAGGGCACAAAGCAGACAAATTATTTTTCTACACATTTGTGTTTCAGGAGATGGATGAAAACAGTAAGTACCATCAATTATTCAATCAAGCACAGAGGCAGCAAATCAGCTGTGTGCAAGCAAATCACTCATAGGAGCATCAGGGGCAGTTATCCCACTATAGAAGGTATTTCAGTAGTATATAAATGAATACAAAAGTGTGGATTCACATTTCAATGCTCTTGCAGTTGCCTAATGTCACATAGATACTGCATGGTTAGTTATCACTGTAGGGATAGGGGTTCATCTGTGTGAGTCTGTGTAAAGATGACACTGGATCTGTGGTTTCTAGAACTTGCAGGGTGAGCTGATAGGACAAGGAGATGGCACCTGGGAAAGGACGCATTAGTGTTATTTCCATTTTGCTGGTGAAAAGTGAAGGCCTAAGGAAGAAAAGGCAAATGGAAATGTATCAAGGACTGAGAAGTGAATCCTGATTTTTTTTTCAGTGCGCTGTGCTTGAGCCACAAGGCTTATATCTTCCCAAGCAGCTCTACACCTCAAATTCAGCAAGAAGCTGGACAACCCTCACCACCAACAACAAAATGAATGGGATTTAGAGATGCTCAGAGATAATGAGCAGCCCAGAGGTCACCGGGCAGCTGAAACCTCACATCCATAAACCCCACAGGTGTGACCTGTGCAAACCCGAGTATGAAAACAACAGTGAAGCATTTAAGATCTGGAGCATTTTCCTTGAAGATATTTCTGACCTTTGCCATGAACATTGGTAGCAATGATATTTTTGTTTGCAAGAACAATTGTACAAAGACAACCGCTCAGAAACAGGCATCTGAGGGACGCTTCGCTTCAAAGGGGCTCATGCAGCCATGCAGAATTCTCTTTGCAGTGTATGGAAGTTTCAGTCCCTCAGGAAGCAAATTGAAGCAGCACAATCTGGAGAATACATTTTGCAAACCAGAAAATAGCAACGAAAGGCTGGCAAACAGCCAGGTGCAATTGAAATGAAATCGAGGACTGAGAGACATCCCGGACCGTGTTTGAATAAGAAACATTGTCATAAAAACCAAAGCCGTTGATTCATGAATAATGCAGGACCAAGAGACAGGTCTGAATTTGTCATGTAAATTATTTACTGTAATGATGAAATGGCCACCTGTCTAGGCTTGCAGCAGTGTTTGAACCAAGACCCTTTAAATCAAAAAGGAAAAGATAAAGTTGCTTAAACTAAAGAGAAACTTATTGCTACTGCAGAGCAACACTCTCCTGTCATTATGCAGAGGCACAAGTGGGGGTTGTGACTTCCACTGGGCTGTCATGAAGCTGAGAAGCGTCTTCAAGGAGAACTTTTCACCTTATTCTGCTGGTGTGGTCAGTGCTGATTTTGTCCACAGGGCCTCAGCTTGGGACCAAGCCACCAAAGGCATGCCAAGGCATTCCAGATGACTGGACCTACCAGCAGGATGGCCAAAATGCCAGAAGGCAGTGGCACAGCCCACTTTCAGAGGTGATGACCTTCTCCAGAAGTGAAGTTTGGTTTTGGCTTAGTGAGATTGTAACATTTAATATAGAACAGTTATAAGCTCATGGCTGAGAGGTCTTGATTTGCAGAGGCACTTCCTGTGTGGGAGGGAGAACAGCTCCATGGGACCCATCTGCCAAAGCCAGCCTGGCCTAATCCTGATGAGAAACACAACACCTTTCTGTCCAGCCAATAGCAGCTCCTAAAGATGAAACAAAGTATGCACTGGAAGAAGTCTAAAAGACATTTCTAGGGATTCTGGATACACCCTCACACTCCTACCCCAGACTGTTCTCACCATCTCACCTCAGCTCCTCCAGACTACCTTGCAGCTCTGTTCAACCTGAGCTAGAAGACAGATGAGCTCCCAGCAGATCTATAATAAACAAGAGCTACTTTAGAAAGGCACTCGGCATACTTGTTTAAATAACCTCTCTTACTCTCCAATTGTCTTGTTTTTCTCAGGGTTGTCATAGAGAGGAAGATATTGATGAGTTAATGGTGTGTCAGGGAGTACAGATGAGAATGAAATCATTTACTCTGTTGTTGAAAGCATTTATTTCTGACCTATTTCCCCACTGTGTGTAGATACAGAATGTCTCTCTTCCTTCATGTCAGCTTGGACATGGGGAAGAGCATCTGCATTAGAGGGGGTGCACAGACATGGTTAATGCTGCACTGCCTGGGACTAGAGGAGTATCTGTCATGTTCAATGCATCTTGAGAAAGCAGACACCTTGTAGCAGGGAAGTCAATAGGTTGTTTAGTTATACTGAGCTTCTAGAAGGCAAAAACTCATTTTCCCCTCTCAAAAAAAAGGCAAGGTCTTAGATATCAGTGCATTAGATCTTAAGAATGTCCCATCAAGACACAGGCTGCTGTAAAAGCTGTTACCTTTTAAGAGAATTGTCTTACTGATATCAGCAAGGTCTTTGCTCTCTCCCTCATATAAGAAAGGTGATGAATGAAAGCAGGCAGTAGGTTCTTCGACTGTTTTTCCCAGAAATAACCCAAAACTTTTCTCCCTGGTGCATTCCAGCTTTGTTTGCACTTAACTAGAAAACTGGAAAAGAAGAGAGAAAAAGGTGAATGATGCCAGGCCAGGCTGTCTGAGTTTTAACCATCAAAAGGCTTCTTCAGCAGAAGTAGCATTACAAAAAGTCCAAGTCAGCATGTATAATACGGATCAAGAGCTCCCAAAACACTCCATTCTTTCTAGAAGGTACAAACACTTTTGAAAACATTCCCTTTGGTATTTTTTCCTGCCCTTGCTGAAGCAGACAGCTTTACTCCTGACCCACACCATGTATTTATCCTTTTCAGATATCTCCAACGATTACTTCATTCACACTGGAAGGCAGCATTGCCAGCAGAATAGTTTTGATTGTAGCAGTGTATTAACTAAAGATACTAATTAACTGATGCAGCCTTTCATTGTCTCACATTTCCACTATCATAAGGCCTGCTGTGCTCTAACAATACTTGAAAATTCTAACTTGTTTTGTCTCCTCTGGCTTTTAAATACCCTTGCATTCCCACTTGCAGCTTTGTATGGGAATACACATGAAAAAAAAAAAGCCCAAAACAACAAACATTTTGCAGACATCTTTCTTCTGAAGGCAGCCACAGAAAGGCTGCTGCTCTACTTGTTTATAAAGCCCTAACCCAAGCAAAGACAAAATTTAAATACAGCTACAGTAACACCAGACGGCTAATTCCAGTGATGGAAACAACAGAGCAGGGAAAGGAGGGGGGCAAAATAAGTGATCAGCTCAAATATTTGCTGAAGAGACAATCCTAAACATTATTAACCTGATTCTCCTCTGCCATCAAAATTACACTGCAGTATCTCTGGTTCAATGAGAATCAGACCCTGAAAGGCAGCAAGACCCTTCCTGTTAACAAGCCCATAAACTAATGGCACTTGAATAACTCGGCACACCAGGCTTTATGACCTGCAGTGAAAACAGATTAGACATGATGCAAGGGCAAGAGTCTCCTCAAACTACATCTTCAGCTGTAGAGTGCATGCCTCTGATGAGCAGGCTTTGGTTTGCAGCTCAGAACCCTCTTCTGCATCTCCAGGTACACTTGTGGTTCAGCAGCACATTTACAATATTGGAAAAAAAAAAAGAAGATAATAATAAGAAAACAATCTTGTTCGAATGTCATTTCAAAGGCTGGGTTGTGTTTTCACTTCTGGCTTCATCCAGAAATCTAGATATCTTTTAAGTTGTTCTGCTCCTTTCCAGAGGCATTTAGAAGTTGTGTGGGTGTTAGTACTGGATGAGCACTGATTTCAGGGGGGAATTAGTACATGTTCTGAATGGAGAAGATATGCTTTGTATACACCCAAGATATGCTTTGTATACACCCGAGGCTTGCAGGAAAGAGGTCTCCAAGATTTCAGGTAAATGCATTCCTAATTAATCTAAAGGGAAGGATAGCATTCTGTGTCCTCTAAGGGCTGCCATGACAACATTATCATATCAATCCATCATATCATCTGTTCAGCAGTCCCTTCCTTCTTGCATGTGAAGAGAGGGCTGGAGAGATAAGTTTAATCCCAGAAACCATCTCAAAGAGAAAAGCAGGCTGGAGCGGAGCCTCATCCTAAGTATTTCTTAGTCTTCTGAATTTCTGGTTGCTAAAATTGCCAAGTTTCTGTACTTGCCTGCTGGAAGCAGCCTGAGGACCCCTGTTCATTTTGCACAGGCTGTCATGAAGCCTTCAGGGACAAATACAGCCCTCCCTGACATCGTTAGTCCATCGAGAATAAAAGTCCTTATCTCCTTTTCTCTCCCAACTCTCAGCAGAAATTTTCCTAACTTGCTGTATAATGAGACCATTTTTAGTTTTTCTGGACATCTCCTAAAGGTGAAAATGGGACCTCTGCTGAGCATCATCCTCACAGGCTCAAGGCTTTTAATGAAAACCTGAAATTCATTCTATTTAAGGCCAGGGAGGGGACTAATGGACTAAACAGCCTGAGAGGTGGAGGAATGGCTCTGCTGAAAAACACTGTGGCAGACAGCAAGGTCCACGTGCTGAGCTAATGTTCATGCAGCCAGTGGGCCCCTTGGACCTCAGACAGGGAACAATCTCCACTGATCTGCACTTAGTCCTCCTCAAGCAGCTTTTCCTTACCTAGAAGGCCAGTGAAAAGACCATATTTCTACAGATGCACTTCACCTTCATAGACTTTTACCTCTAGAATAAAGATCCTCCTACTGAGGCCTCTGTAGTCCAAAAACAATAGGCTACAGCTCTGTAGCCTTTTGCAGCCCATGCAGAGGCTCTGGGACATGAGCAGGCTCTGCCCCTGCAAGTGGTGCTCCCAGTCTGAGGGTAAGCCCAGCTCAAGCATCACACTGAGGGCAGCACAGGCAGCATCTTCCCATCCTCTGCTGGGAGCACCAGGGTGGGGGAGGAAGCTGCAAATTTGCATAAAAGCAGACACAAAGCCAATTTTAGAATGAATGTTGGCCTCAAATTAACAGGGAAAACACACCATTGGCTTCGATTTTTAAATACATTAGTTCTCTCAGAGACTGGATCAATGGAAAAAAAAAAGAAACTGAGCGATGGATAACCCTTTGCTTACTTAGGATTAGGATTCATCCTCCCACTGTCTGAAAAGAGCATGACCTGCTGTTGGGTGATTGTGTGCTCTTGCATTTCCCTCATAGCAGCCACGTCTGTTCCTCAGGTAACCAACAGGCTGGTCTTGCACTAGAAGTATTTACTGGCAGGGGAGGTGGGGCGGGGGGGTGGGGGGTGGGGGGGTGGTCTGAAGCAGCGAGAAACTGAAAAATTCCACGTCTATTAGCACTTGTATTTCAAGCTAGAATAAAAACCTGAATTTCAAAATTTCCACAGAAGTGTAACATTAAGTAGAAAAGATTGCTCAGAATCAATTAAAATTTTCATTTTTATAGAAGTCAAACTAATTTAGTTTATTTTATGTTCTGATAGAATTCCAGCTACAATTTCCCAAAGAAAACTCTTAAGTGATCCAGGTGCAACAAAACACTGCAGGCGTATCAGGTTTTGCTTAAATCAAACACCATGGAAATGCAGATATTCTCACAAAAAGTCATAATTTTGAGGAAATTACTTTTTATTGTTGATGTTTTCCCTCATGGGGAATATTCTGAGTGGCTGTATTTAGCAGTTTGTTTTTGCACTTCACCTGCACAACTCAAAGGCATTTGTGCAGAAGGCCAAGTGTCACATCATGAAGGAGCTGAAATCCACCACACTGTAGAGGAGATACCTGCAGGGACTGAGATTCCTCCTTGTACTTCTGAAGGTCAGCTCATAAAACTAAGGTAGATCTTGATGTGCAACATCCCTTCGAAGCAGACTGAAAAGATTAGTCATTTTCCCTCTATCCCTCATTTATCAGACTCCATCTGGTTATCTTTTGTATAGATCACAGGCACTTCTGTCGTCAAAGTTTGCAGAGTACTTGTCTCCTTATGGTTCGTTTGGTGTCAGGGAGCGGAGGTATTACTGCAGCATGGCTCACAGATAACAGCATCACTTGGGAACCTGCTGGGCACTTCTGCTCCCTACAAAAGCAGCCTTACACCAAGTGTCTGTATTTACTGAGCTCCACGAGCACATCTCCCTGCTGCTTGCGTGACATGAAATATCTTTTACCATAAAGAAAGCAGTGAGAATGTTTGGGAGCAGTGAACGGGGAGGAATTTAGCTCACTTATGGAAGTGGCAATGGCCAGTAGTACCATCATAATGAAATGGTAGGTAGCATAGTAGCATTTTGAAGGCCTCTAGGTATCTGTAAACTGCACACGTGCCTAAGTTCTTTGTCTCAGCATCCCAGGCACAGGAACATGAGCCAGCACATGGCTGTTGGGAACACACCTGCTGCTTAAAAGCAAGATTTGAAAGAGAAACCTTCAGGCTCCTAGCCTGCTGAAAGCACCCATCTGATCTCATTACCTCATATTAGGCATGTGAGCCAGGATCTGTCCCTACAGAGCTAAGAGAGAGAGACAGTAGGAGGTACAAATGGAAGAGCAAGGATCAGCAGGCAGCTGCTTCCTACAGTGACCCCTTTCTCCTGGAAATGAAATGTCTATGAATTTGCAATGAGGAGACAATACAGGCTAGGGATGCTCTGGGTCAGACAGGACAAAAGCCACAGAGTTCTCTGAAGACAGGTTGTTCCTGGCCTTACAAGGCACAAATCCATGTTCCTTCCCGCTCCATCTTAGTCACAGGAAAAACAGAAAAAATGGATAAATATTTAATTTTGCCCTGATGTGAACAACCTGAGACCTGGCTGAACAATGCTCTTCAAACAAGGTTTGTGACACAAAAGTTCACCATTTTAATGACATGTTTTATTGTTGCAATATTCTCTATTCCTGACCACCAGATTGCTCTTTGCACAATCCTTTCTCCAGTAAACACATGCCCAAGGGCATGCTCTGATTACAAGCTCAGGAACACCAGAGTACTAAAACAAAATGAATGCTTTCAAGCCCTCCAAATACTTCACATGATTCAGCCAGCTCAAAGCCACCATAAAAACCAACTGAAGCTCCAGGAGTTGAGCAAACTCAGTGCAGAGTTAAGACCTTCTGCTAAGCAATTTCTAGATACAAAGCAGCCTTCTCAGCTTGGCACTCCTCAGGCTTCATCCCCAATCACTGCCTTAGACCAATCCCAGGTTCAGAAAACCACAACCAATTTACCAAGGCTCACACCCTCCCTGGAATTAGAACCACAACAGCAAGACTTACCCAAGGTCCAGGGACAGCAAGGAGAAGATGCACCAGAGAAAGTTAAAGGAGGCAAATGAACTTCTGCTATTGGTGTGACTCATGTGAGAGTCCTTTGTAATTAACGAAGGGCTCAGAGTACAGCCACATACACAGCCCTGCTGCTAATTAAGGGAGGGCTGAGCACTAACACATTAACCTCCTGATCTCAAAACATGAATTTTACCAGGTGTAATGCTTTCTAGGTGACATAAAGGTTAATAACCTGCATCCACAACAGAATTCAGCTGGGTAAAGAGCCGGTTAACTGGGTTCTGTTAGAGGCAACAGCAAAATACAAAGTCTAAGGTGGCTGCAGGGAGGTCCCAAAGATCTGGGTGAGGTGTGTGCTGGGGTTCACATCCCCTTTGGGGGTTACCTGTAAGGAATGGCCAGTGGAGTGTGCAGGAGTGAAGCCTTTGGAGGGAATCTGCATAGGCACCAGCAGTAACTAGCCTGAGGGAAAGCAATAAAATGCAATAAATAAAAAATTCTTCACTCTCAATATTTAGCAAAATTTTTTTCCAGCCTTCCTCCCTCACTCCCTCCTTCTGAACTGCTCTCTAAAGCTTCTGTCGTTTGATAGTGAATTCAAAGCAACAGTAGTTGGAGTCAAATAGTATGCAGCAAAATGGAAGAGCTTTTTCTAACTTTTAATCTTTGTTTTGCCCTCTGCCTTCTAGAAGAGGGAATTGGAACAGGGGAAGGATAAAAAATGGAATAAACAAGGAATAACTGAATATTCAGCTCAGTTGGAATGTAATTGCCTCATTTAGCATAATTTTGTAAAAGCTCAGGAGAAAAGGATTCTTTACATTCAACAGATTTGAAGCATTTAAAAATAATGGGTCAAATAAGTGCTTACTTTTATTCTGACCAATGCAGCAGCGAGAGTAAATGGAGATGGCTATTGTCACATTGTCACCAGTGTGTCACTCAGCTGGCCTGACCCCATGGCACTGGGCGCTTTCTTGGAGATGAAGGGAGAAGCCTCTGCAGCTCTTGGAGTAAAAACAGCTGCAGGGGCTCAGTACTTTGCAGGGCTCAGCCACTTCACTGAGCTGTTGCTATTTTAGCTAAAAGCTTTTTTCCTCCACAGCTGAAGTGACACAAAGAGTGTCAGACGCATTCGTCACCAACGAGACATGCAACATTTTTCCTGAGCACTCCACTGATGTTCCCTCTGAGCTCCTCCTCATCTCACTGTCCTCCAGGTGTTCAAGTTCTCCCATTCTGCAACCATCTAGGATTACCTTGTTCTCTCTCTCCTTTTCTGCAACCAGTAATTAAACTTCATCTTTCCCTTTCCAAAAATCTGCCTTACTTTTGGTGTCACAATATCTTCTTCACTGGGGCCTCTCTTCTGAAGGTGCTGTGTACGCAGGGGAACCTGTTCAGCCCCACTGCCATTTCTAGCAAACTTTCAACCTCAACATACAATCTCCAACCCAAAGTCTCACTTTGCTTGTACTGAAACTTTCTGGGAGAGATGGAGTATCAGCCCAGCCAGACAAGCTGGTAGAATCAAAGAGATCATCCAGTGAGGCAGGAGAAGAATGAAAATAGTATTTTTAATATAATTAACAGCAATCTTACAGTATGTCTTTCACATCACATATTTCTAAACTGCTCATCTGGAAAATATAAGCTGCAAAAATACAGAACACAGTACTCAAAATATATCGAGCATGTGGTTTCTCTTTCTTCTTTTTGTTTGTTTGTTTGAATCAGTTGTACACTGTAACATTTCTTTTTCCAAAACAGGTTCTGGTTTATTTTGGAAGTGCTGCTAAACAGCTGCCAAATTCCCAGCAGTGAAACCAACACCACCAACAAAGACTTTTCCAAGGACCATTTTCTCTTGGGCACTGCAGAAAAAGTCTAACCTAAAGCCCGAGGCAAGAGGCCCCATACAGGTCCCATGTACACTGCTACAGACCATCCATGGAGGAAAAACCTTCTTTGCAGACAACCACCCAAAAATGCTGCTCTGCCCAGGTGACAATGAAGAACAATGGTAGGAGGGACAAACATTGCTGCCTGGTCTGGTATGGAGGCAGGTTGATATTCCTCCGCTATTGTGGACCCTGCACTGAGCATTGTGGGGAAGTTTAAAGCCATAGGTGTGACAAACTGCATGGGGTGGTCTTGTTCCTCCCACAAGACCATCAAAGTTGAAGCACCCTCCACATCCTGAAAGGAGATTACATCCACACACCAGCTGTAAATGCTTGCCAGAGAATTCCTGAGCTTCTGAAGACTGAATGAAACTCTCACCAAGAAGTTAAGCAATGCACCAGGATTGGGAGGACACATGGCAGAGCTGTCTTACTGAAATGTGTTAATTCCGAAATGTGTTAATTCTGTGTTCACACCATGGATGAAGAGAAAGGAGTGGGTTAAGGAACAGAGTTACCAGTATTCTTAATAGACAAAAAAAAAGGTACCCCCCAGTGTTTGCCAGAGCCATGGAGGGGCCAGCTGGTTGAGTTAAGAACATGAGAACTTCTTTCCCCATCTGTTTTGAATTTTAAGCTTGCATTTGCTCAGCTGTAGCTGCTGCTAAGGGATGTCAAGGGTGGAGAATAACCAGGTTACACAGGCAGGGCCTGACCAACCTCTGCATTAGGAAAACAAGCAAAGAGAAATCAGACAAACTAAGAATTGCTTTTCCTCCATCATCCATGGCCAAGGACTGTCTGGGGCAGCACTGTCTCTTCTGCTCACAAACCACATCAAGTCAAGAATTGCTCTCCTCTCACGTGTTCAGGTTGCCCTCACGCCCTCCACCCTGGCTGGTTTCCATCTGGTGCTTGTCTCATCTATACAGGGCAAAAGGTATTTTAACATTTTCTGATTGCAAACATTTCTTATCTAATGCCATTTATGCATTTCTAGCTCACATGACCCCAGAAGTCCAAATGCCTGGATTGTGATATAAGTACATACAGCAGGGAAAAAAACATTTCTGCAGACTGCATTTGACTTGTATCAAAAAACCTAATGAACACCACATTTATTGTACTTTATTTACATGGTAGTCACGTATAATACAATACAATACAGTGTTCCATTTGCAGTGGTAGGCACTATGGGTTTTAAAAGGTCACAGCTCTTCCCCTGCTCCCATCCTCACCCCTCCTCCCTACAGATGCAGTAACGAAGTGAACCAAGAGCTCCCTTCGGAGCAGTCCCAGCACTGCTGCTTTCCACTGTACCCTGCTCTGAGGTGACTCCTTCCCAGACGAAGATGATGGGAGCTGCTTTCATGTGCTAACATGAAGACTCCTAAACTTTGGTGTCTTAGACCATTAGCAACCTTTAGCATTTGTCAGGGGCAGTTAGAGCCTCATCACGGTGCTTTGCACTGAAAACATTGTGAAGGCAGTGGGGGGCTGTAGACAAGCTACAGACCTCAGCACAGCCTGTAGGCCACCTGTGATCAACAGAGCACAGTTTTAGTCCTGCTGTGCATAAGACTTAAGAAAAATGTCTGTGATTCTTCAAGAGGGATCATCATTCTCCCATCAGGCAGAAAGCATCTTGGGCAAAGAACAGGGGTCACTTCTTCAAGTTCACACAGGTAAGAGTTGTGAGGCACCAAAAACATAGCACTGAGATGCAGTTTACATGGAGGGATAAATGTTCTGGTATTTGTGCGATGCCATGCTGCCAAAGAAAAGGATTTTGAAGGGCTAAGACCTAGGTGGCAGGGAAGATGCCTTTTGCTGGCAATTTAGTTGGGAATAACTGTGATCTGTTAGGCCATATGAGACTCTCCGATTCCCGAGAGATTTTTGCTTCCCACCCAAGAGCTGTGCAAACAGCATGAATAAAATTTGCACCACCTGCTTCACCTTAACACCAATTTGGTTTTGTCTGGGTTCATACCCTTCTCATGTTTGCTCTCAGTAATTACACAAATGAATGCACTAACTGGTAGAAACACTGGGAGAGGCAGAGAATTTCAAGCATCTGTGAGAAAATATTCCTGGAAAGTGGATTGCGAGTTGGAAGCCTGCACTTTGGCTGTCCTGGAGCAGTGTATATCCAGTGGCTCTCTGCCCACTGGCACTGAGCATGGATCCTCTTACTCAATTCCTAATCACGTACTTTTGAACTAAATATTTGTACTGATGAGAAAATTCCAGCCTAGGAAACTCAGGGCGCATTAATATCTCCCATGATTTCTATGTCCAGTCAGAACAAACCAACATGTATGAATTTTAAGGAAGCTTTTCCATACCTCTCCAGACGACAGAGGATAAGAAGAAATGACCTTGTAAATACACTGGAGGCATTTTCTTGGTTTTCTCAGCAATTCACAAGGAAGAAATAAAAGGAAAAATTCATTTATGAAGTTGCTATAAATTATTTGCCGAGTGGGACTTGACAAGTTTCTTATTGCTTTCTGCCATTTGCAGACACCAGCTTCGTGTAGAACAAGCTCAGCACTACAAACTGTCAGGGTATTGCTAATCTTTTACTTCCTAGGGTTTGACACTCTGCTCTTCTGTGCTTACTCTGAAGAAAGTGGGGAAAACACCACAAACTGGTCCCTGGAGCCACTCCATTCATCAACCAGAGACCGAGGCAAGGCTTTGCCAAGTGAAACAGCTTATATGTTACACACATCCTACCGTCCCACTCTTGCAGCCATCTGAATAGATTCCTCAGTCCCCATGGCTTCTCCTGAATCCCTATGTCCTCTTGGGACTGAAGGATGCTCACAGTCAAGCAGTTGTGGCAAGACTGAAGCTGAAAGAGCGGTTTGTGTTCATACTCAGTCAAAGAAAACACAGGTATTGCTTCTGAGGAGGCAGAGTCTCCTTCTGCTCCACTGGGTTCAGGGAACAGACAATGCCCAAAGATTTTACTTACTTAATAAAGTACCTAATGTCTAAGAACTGCTGAGAGGCCATTTTTCAGCAAAGCAATTGTATTAAGACTCAGATTGGCTAGAAATGTCAATGGAATGATGGAAAATATCATTCACAGCCTAGAAGTAATAGATTTAGTGTATAAAAGCAGAACAAACTATAATATTTTGAGCATATGTAATACTAAGTGAGACCTGCTGGCATTCCAGTCAGATTTAAATGCCAGTCAATAATTCCAAACACCTCATATTGACTAGGTAAAGCCAAGCTGTGCTTTGCCATCAGGAGGAAGGAAGAACTGTGGCCAGAGAAAGGAAGCTGATGGTCATTTTGGAAGAAATGCCCACAAACTGTGGTTCTCAGGAAGGTAGGACAAGTAAGTCTATCCCTAGAATCACACAGAATCATTCTGGTTGGATGAGACCTTCAAGATCATCAGGTCCAACTGCCAAACAATCCAGTGGCACTGAAGGATGGTGAATCCTTCCAGGGACTCCAGGAGACTCAGCCACAGGGCCCTAGTTGTTCCTTTCCTCATTGGATTAATTTCCATCATCAGGTAACTGTAACTGAGCCTGGCTCATGCCTAAAGCTCCCATCATACAATTCCCTGTCTTAATAAACTGCTGCCTATATTCACACCAATTGTAACTTGGCAGCCTTGTATGGACAGGGGGATGCATGCTGGAAAGAAAGGAGAATATTCAGAGTCTCCTGGAGCTGCTGCCAAAAAAAAAAAACCAACTGAGTCACAGCAGCAGCATGGGATGTTGGGAGAGATGAGCTCAGATTTAGGTAAGAAAAGCAAAACTTCTAATGCAAATGGGAACAGGTCAGGATTATTGCTTATATTCAGGGGTGCTCTGCTCTAGTCACAGAAAGCCTGTGAACTTTGCAGGCATTAAGCAGATGTAGAGAGATCAACAACAAACCCGCTTCTGTCTGCAAAGATAGTTCACGTGAAATTAGGGGGATAGATGAGCATGGCTGTGTCTAAAGGCAGAGTGAGAGTAAGTCTGGATACGCTTGTGAACAAAGGAACAAAACTGTTATCACATCAGTCCAGTGAAGCATTTGCATATGTCTTTAATACTAACAATTCCCCATGTCGACTGCCAAGGATAAAACAAACACCAGACCAAGAGGGTCCAAATCTAAAGAAAATACTGAGCCCAACACACCCAGCTGTGACAAACTCTCACATAGCAGCAGTGTCTGTGGCTGACTCGGGGGCTAAAGCTTCACAGTGCTGGTAGCCTTCAGGTTGTCTCAGGCTTGCTGCAGAGTGAAACTCTTGGTTAGGAGATGAAGTCGCCTTCACGTCTCCCAGGACCTCATTTACTGAGAAAAAACCCCATGTTTCTGACTGAGCCACAAAGGTAAATCTGAAGTACACTGCCTCCAAGAGCAATGTGATGAACATAAAACTCTGATGGAGATAAAAGGGACTCAAAAATCTCATTAAATTCTTTATTTTTTAAGAAGAATATGCCAATGCATCTCAGTCATTTGGAAATACTCCAATCACTTTCCAAGTGTCTGCAAATCATCAGTTCGATTCTGAAGCATAGCTAACTCAGCTAATTGAAGCTAATTCCTCTCTGCATCTTTCCCTTTTCACCTTCCCAGTAAAGTGAGACCCAATTGAGATGAACAGTAGCAGAACTGAGTAGTTCAGTGCATCTCACAGGGGTATGGCAGCACAAGGCCTATCAGTTAAATTCCAAAGGAACGGAAGGTTTATCTAGATAATAATTATCTAGAAGGTTTTTTATCTAGATAATTCAAGTGATGGCTTTTTCAGTCCCACCATACATCCAAGATGTGCTGGGCAAAGTCAGAAAAATGTATGGTATCAGGATGTATAAAAAGGAGGCTCATGAAAATGCATCGCTTTGTTAACAAGGATGCAAAGAAATCAATTCTAGTGTTATCTGCACCAGTTTTAGATTGGGGTCCCCTTTTGATTCCACTGAAGCTACAACAAGGTGGTATCTGTGCAAGGGAAAGGAAACCCCAACCTGAAGTCATGCAAGGCAACTGGACAATCCTCTGAAGGCTGTTAAATCTCAAGTAGTTTATAATTTCCAACATCCCATTCCTTAGCAGACAGCCACACAGGGAAAACAGTGCTTGGAAATGTCAAGGTAACATTTCTGCTGAGACTGAGGTCTCAAAAAAAAAATAAAAATTGCAGTGCTCCTGAATACAGAGAAAAAACCTCTCAACATTGGATCTGGATGGCCCAGCTCAGCCCATGCCCTTGTGTCTGTTCCCAGCAATGGGCACGCTTCTCACTCCATCCTTGTGCTGAAGTTCCCTGCACGGTTAAGGCAGTGGCGGGATGGAAGCGAAGCGCTGACAGGAGAAGGCCCGTGCTGCAATTTGGGAAGTGGGAGGATGTCTCAGGCTCTTCATTTGCTGTTCTGTAATGAAAACTGGGTCACAGGCAAAAGTGGCTCATGGTTTTGAATTCAGAAAGAAAAAAAACCCAAAGAGCCTGCTGGGATGGATGAAGGTTTTGGTCTGTGTGTTTTCGTTAAACTAAAGCTCTGTTCTTGAAGCTGTACCAAAGCACTGACAGTAAAGCCCTTCATGATTCAGGCATCTGATACACCCTTAAAAAAAAAAAAAAAAAGAGTGGAATGGGGAGAGAGCTTTTCAAAAATCGCATTATCAGAAGAACTAAAAACCAACAATCATGCAGGAATTTTAAATTACAGCTTAAAAATAATGTAAGTAAACCCATTCAGCTACACCTCCCATACATACAGAGGGAAGAGATTAAATAAAAAGAAAGAAAATGTAAAAAAAAAAAACAACCCAAAACCATGTAAGTGCCCTGGGATTCTGGTTCTGTAACTCTGATCGAGGGGGACTTTTGACTGTACAGACAAACCAGGGTTTGTTTTGCATCACGTCAGCACGCTATTCTCCTTCACCTTGGACTTTTTGGGGGGGGTTGGGAAATGAAATTGTGAAAGAGATTATAGAATTTCAAGCAATCAGGCTTTTAAAAAGGTTCTATTCTATGACATTTGTGTTCGAGTCTGAATGTGTGTGTATAGTATAAAATCATGAGCTAACATTTGAAAAGACAGCAGTCTAAGTAATAATTTTGCAGAATGAAGAGAACTGTACAGAGTGATTTCAAAGGCTTATACTTGACAATTATACATATTTTATGAGACAGTTATGCACCCTGTGCCTTTTTTAGATTCATTGTTTTATGGATGCAGTATCTCTACTTTAGAAGACAGGATACTCTAAACCAATCTAATAGTCTAAAAAGCATCATTTACCACCCAACATAACAATGGCACTGCATAGCTTAATAACTCTTTTTTTCCTTAAACTCCTTCATTAATCAAGTGATTCTTAACATGACTGAAAACCAAGAATCAAATATCTGCAGTTACAATATCTGTTGAATGTTTGGCACAGTGGAGTTTATTTGATACACCCTTTTCTTTGCCCCAACATAGGATGCCGTGCATAAAATACAGACACATGTGTGGAGCCAGTCAAGTGGAAGCTTTTTGATACCCCACCCCCATGTTTCAATGCTTAGATAAGAGCAAAATCGGCTAAAAAGGTGTTGAGCATGAGTGGCAAGTTGTTAACCCCCTGCATTTGTTGCCAGCTCTGGGGTGTCCACTGCCAGCAATGGACGAGGACTTGGGGAAGATCAGCCTGTCCACCAGCTGCATGGAAGTGATGTCCAGCATTCACATGCCAGGTTACTCCTCTGAACATCTGCAAGTTCACAACAGCTTCAAAATACAAACCAAAAAAAAAAAAAGGAGCTTTTTGATTATGATGCTAACCCTTAAAAACCTTCTGACATTTAGTCCATTGGAAATGCATCTGGTTCCTGAGGAAAACTCATCAAACACAACCAATTTGTATTGCTTTCCAGCAGAAATGTTTGGAAAAGAAAAATATGCATGCAAAATAAGCCTGACCCATTGCTTCTTGAAATCAGATGAAAGCTTCCCCATGATGTTACAGGCTTAGATAAGACTGCACTGCAAAAGCAAAGCCAAATCTGCTCCTGCATGGGTGCCTCTTGAGGATCTGAATGAAAACTTCAGAGGTGCTCAGTGCTGGCCAGCCTCTGCTCACATAACCCAGCCTTCCTTAGGAACACTATTTGCACATCTAAGGGCAAAATGTGGCCTCCAGGAGGGGGAATTATTCCACCTTCCTCACGTGGTTTCCACTGAAGTCAGTAGAATTTCTCAGGTAAAAAAAAAAAAAGATATCAGTGGTGAGGGTTACAGGATTAAGGTCAGTATTCCTTTCATCTTGTACACGCACACACACACACTTTAAAGAAAACATCCATCACACAATTTCTAGATTGCAAATTATATATATATATATCTTTAAAAACTGGAGAGAACATAAACAGCCTCTCCATATATATATGTATTCACTGAGTCACATAGAATATGAAAAAACTATATTACGTAAATCATCACATTATCTATAATTCTCCAACTGATTTTTTTTTTTTTTTTAGAGAGACACAGTGCATTTGTTCTCCTTTTTAAAAACAGATTATGTGTCTTCATTGGCTTGGTAGCATATTAGAGTGAAGGCGTATGGATAAAAAATGCAGAGGATTAAACAAACCCCTTGAGTCACATTACATTTGGGTGAATTAAACAGGATCCTGCCCCAAACCAGCACAAAGAAATCCTCCCTATGGAAAAGTGTCAGCGATTTAAGGGTTAACATAGGTTTGAAAATAAGTTTAAAAGAAAACAAAACAAAAACAAACCAACAAACCAAAATCATCTTAGAGGACTACACAGACAAGTATTTGGAATTCATCCCCCTATAAAAATGACAGCACATTTGGCAAGTGTGAGCAAATGTCTTGAACTTTACTGGGTTGTAGAGATCTGAGCACAGCTACCCACAGACAACCACCAAGCTGCAATCTGTGAATAAGCCTGGGCTGGAAGGACTCGGGTACCCCTGACAGCTTTGCTTGCCACCTGGAAAGCTTCCAGCAGCTTCCATGGTATTTATCGTGAACTTGTGGCTGGTGACAGAGTGTGACTGGTGGAACAAGTCCAGCACTGCTCCCTCTTTGCCATCACAGAGAGCAGAGGGTGTGAACAGCACCCAGCCCAGCTAACCCTTCAGCCCATGCTGCAGGATCCACCTACCCCTGGGACTGCCTTTGTTTGGCCATTACCACGTTGTTCTCTCTATGCCTGATGCCCAAGCCCATCCCTTTGTCGAGCTCTCCGATGAACCTCTGCAGATGCCCTTTTGAGAAGCCTGTACTGTCATCATAGGGGCTGGTACCCAGCCACAGCAGCTCCCTGCTTTCCCCAGTGCCCCGCAGGATGTCACAAGTGATCCCATGAAAAGATGCTGTTCTCAAGAATCCCAGCTGGGTCTGACTTGAAGAAAAAGACAAAAGTTTCCTGTGTTGCTGCTGTTATTTTGCAGTTGCGTTTCTTCATTCGTGCTCTTCTGGTTTTTATTAAAAAGGACCCTTGTATTATTAATATAGTTCACCCCTCCACGGTCACTATAAAACAGACTCCATATTTTCACACCACTCATGATCTTCAAGGTTATAGATAAATTTTGTCCTATGTGATTGATTTGGGGGCACCGAGTCCCGCCCCAGATTGTCCAGGGTGAGAGTAGAGGCAAAAAACTCACTAGTGCTGAGCCCACCTTCATGGTTCTTGATGTATCTTTTATAGTTTTTCCTCAAACACTGCCAGGTGGTTGTATACAGGATGAATGCAAAAGACTTCAGGGCTATAGCAATACTAACATACAGGTATCTATAGACCACGTTGTCGTACAGTGCGCAGGCTCCCTGCTCGCCACAGAACGTGCTCCAGAACAGACACGTGGAGTCGATTCCAGCCCCAAAGATCAGCGGAGGTGGGATGAAACCTGTCAAAATAAGAGAGACAAATCATGCTTTTATGATCCTTATGATAAAGAGAGAAGACACGATTGCAGTGAATGGAAAGAGAGGATATTTCACCGAGGTTAATGGTCCCAGCCTGTGATCCTAATTTTTCAAGTTCTAAATCAACCTAAACAAAATCTGTGGATGAATTTTTATCTTGGACTCAACATCTAAAGGAGAGATTCCTGCTGGTATCAACATGCAGGAAGGATTTTACTCAAGTTTAAGTGGCTTTGATGAAGCTTCTTGTTTCCCTAATGAGACTGAGTGGAGGGGTAAATGAGAGAGGAGGAGGACAGCCCTGTAGCTTGCTCTCTCTGGTTAGATAGTGGTAATTCTGCACACTGGGGTGTTCACCTGAAGGTTGTCACAGGACTCCAGTTCAGAGCCTGAAATCAGCTGAGGCATGAAGGTCTAGTTTTGGACCTTTCCATGAGGAAAATAAACAATGGTCTCTAATAGATGCCAAAGATGAAATCTGAAAGAAGATAAAATTTCACCATTAAATGAAATGTCACAGCATGATTCTCCCACAGCCACTGCAGCTAACTAATGATGAGCTTTTCTCAATCATCATTTGCAGCAAAGCTGCAATCTTAAAGCAATCACTCCAACCTCATTGAACTTTATTAGCAATGTTTTTCTTCTCTGCTTTTTCCCCTCCTACAGTGATATTGCAGAACCTCCCGGTTACCCATAACCCTGACAGTGATTAGGACATCTATGCTCCAGCTTTGCACTCTCCAGCCAGCACACATATGCTGAGCACACTGCACTCAGAAGAAAATGTGACTATTCTACATATGTAAACCATTTCGCTTACTTCTGCTATATGTGGGGAGGATGGAAGCAAAGAAACCCTGGGAAAAAAAAAACCCTGATTGATAAAATCATTCATGTAGGTTAAGACAACAAACAAAGGAGAGCATCATATCTACTGAAATCCAACAGCAGGTAAGCATAACACACCCTCAACAGCATCACTGCATCCGTAGGTGCTGTGACAATTGAGATCCTATAAATACATGTGGAGACAGCCACACACGAGGACTGCAGTTTCTAGACAGAAACTGTTTAATCTTGGATCCAGTTTCATCATTAACCTGGATTTCCACGCTTAAAAAAGATACCTTCCCTCAGCCTGTCATGAACAAAGTAGTGACATTCATGACATACATCCTAAGACTACAGATAAATTGGTTGTCTTCACTGTTCCCTGTGGTAACTGAGATGTCTTTATTTTATTTTGTCAATGACGGGTGCTGTGCAGGTTTTGTTTGATCTTCTTTGCTTCTTAATAAATGCAGGAGTTAAGAAAGGCTATAATGGGCTTTTGCTACTCATTTTAACCAGTCATTAATAGCACAAATGTAGTAAATAAAAACAGATGATAGAAAAGCAAGACAATCTTTTTGTTAGAAACACTAGTTCCAGCCATCACATCTAAAAACCTGTTTACATTCTGGAAAAAATGTCAGTGTCAGCTCATTGTTTGTCATTTCAATGACTGGAAATTTCAGACTGGGCTGGTTCTGCTCCTAAGGTAGAAGATGTTGGGTTTGGTTTTTTTGGGGTTTTTTTTTTTGGTTTTTTTGGGTTGTTTTTTTTTTTTTTACAAAGAAACAAACTGTGGCTAACCACACACTCAACCTGGAATTAAAAAAATTAGCTGCATTCCTGCCAAAAAACAAGTAAGGAGAAGGTGCTGCAGCATGCATTCTGTGTCCAGTGCTGCACTGGTGCTGGGTGCCACCCAAGGGGGTAACATCCAGATGCAGCAGGGACCAAGGAGTCAGGAACTGCACACTTTATAGACCAAGAAAAATCTACAGTTGGATCAATGTTGAGGTGTGAGCCCCTGCTTGTTAACATGCTGAGAGATGATGATACAAAACTTTGGAGATGTATAGGCTGAACTTCAGAAACAGCAATCATCCCCATCTGCTGGCTTCAGTAGATTGCTCCTCATAAGACTTAAGGAAGGGTCAGTTTCACTGAACTCCAATGCTACACCTGTGTGGAGCAGGTACGGATGGGGAAACCTTAAAGAAACACACATGAGAACTTCTAGGAACCAGTGAGTGTTTACCAGAGGAGAGGACAAGAGACTCACAGGAACAACTCAGTGCCTAGAGTCTCTCAGACACAGGAGCTGTAGGACTACACTGCAGATTGGAAAGTCCTTCTAAGAAAGAAACACTCATATTGGAAGAAGAGAGGCAAGAAATGTGGGCTTCCAGGAAAAGCAAAAGAAGTGCCAAGCTAAGCAGAGGCTTTGCTAGGATGGGTGGTGAAACCATCCAGAAAGATGTGGCCAGGATCTTATAAAATTGAGAACTCTTTGTCACTGCAGATTATTTCCATTCCAAACAGCATTACCTCTCTCTCTGCTCTGAGAAACTGCAGTAGCACTTTTAAATGAAGACATTGTTATGCTGCCCTCTCACAGCAGAATTCCTATGGAATAAGATAACACATCCAGAAGGATATCGGGAGAGTTCAGTCTTATTTCATGTTATTACAGAGAATATTAAAGAGATTCAATCATGTTTCACTTCTTACTGCAAAGTACTGCAAAAATTTCAGCTATATGTATATATTTCATAGCAGAAACTGTAGGGCTGTATAAGAAAAGCTGCTTCTGTCTTACTGAAATCTATTAGCTACGATTGCACCTCCGGGTCTCATACCTCCTACATTTAATACTCTCCTCTGGTTCAAGAAGCAGCTATTATCACTCTTTTCTTAAGTCAAAGCTTAAAGGTGAACTGAAAAGCTTTTAAAATAAATCAGTAAAGCTATTCTGAAACCTAGGGTTGTTAAGGGCAAAATTTGGATATCCTTGTTCATATTGAAAAGTACCTTTCTCTTCATTTTCTATAAGTTCAAGATACTTTGCTGAAGTGCTTCAGGGTGTATTGTCTTAGTTCATGGGAATTGCTTAGTGACCAAGCAACATATAAAAAAGTTAAGTTTAAATTCTTACTACAGCTTCTTTCCTGGAAGAAAAAAAAAATATATTCAACTTAAGTATACATGTCTGAGCCTGGTTTTGGAGGAATTCAACATGCCATTACCTGAGATGGCTTCTCTCTTTTGGAAGGAAAAAAGAGAGAACACCTCCTCCCTTAAGAACTTTTTTCTTTGGAACCAACAGGCCACAGACAAGCTCCCTGTACACTTGCCTGCTGACACTCATTTGGCCAGCCAGAGCTGAAGACAGGCCAAAAGCTGAGAGCAGCCCCAAAAGCTAAAGTAAGTGCTGTCTTTGCAGGGTTTGAACCAAAGCTGACCCAAGTCAACCCAGAAGGTTCCCTTTGAGCTATCTGAGCTTTGAGTAAGATCGCTTGACAGAATTTTCTGTATGACTGCAGATGTATGACTTCTGTTACTTCAGAAAAATACTGAAAATATAACTGGCTTTATTGTAAACTGGTCTGAGACCACTGTGTCCTTGTCAACTAATGACGAATAAGGTGTTACAAATAAATAAGTAAATACATTAAGTCACTTCTTCAAAGCAATGCATGGTACAGTTGGATTTTTGGTCCCCTACATCCTAGTGCCTTGTTGCAGCCTAGAAGGGGGCATTTTACTCTCTAGGTCATTGTATTGGTAAGGGTGTGTGTGTGTGCCATGCAGGGAAGGTACTGACCCTGCCCTGCTAAATAAAAAAACCCACAACAAATTCCACCCTCCACAACACACAGAAACACCATGCATGAGATGGACTCACACAATGGTGGATCAGAATGGATTTTGCCCTGAATCATTGAGATGAGTTGAAATACAGAAGCTTTAAAATAAGAGCCACCTCTTCAAATGGGAGAAAAACCTTCCATCCATAAATAAGAAGCAGGTGAGTAACAGCCCAGTGTGTTCCTTTAAATTCATACATGAGAAGTACATACTGGTCCAGAGGAACAACCTTATGCATTTTAATGAGATATTAACCCGCAGGAGGATACAAGGACTCAGCCTGGCTCATTTCACCATTTCCCTTTCCAAGAAACCTGGTGGAAGGGACAAACACACCATGTAACACAGGTCCTGTCCCTCAAAGGAAGCTGAAAATACATATCCCTCTACTTCAGCAATATGCAATACAGCAGTAATTTTGCAAGCTGCTGACATGTTAATAGCAGCTATAGAAGAGTAACTGGTTGCGTGGGACCATGGCAGAAATGGTCATTTCTCTTGCAACACTATATTTTCTTCCATTAGCACAATTCAAATGGCAGGAAAAGTGCCTTCAGGAACCTTGATGTGATTATCCTTCACATAGAGGGCTTGGATCCCTTTGCGTCAGACCCCACTCACGACGACCCCAGCACTGCAGCGAGTCAAAATCAAC
This sequence comes from Corythornis vintsioides, assembly GCA_025447755.1. Taxonomy (NCBI): domain Eukaryota; kingdom Metazoa; phylum Chordata; class Aves; order Coraciiformes; family Alcedinidae; genus Corythornis; species Corythornis vintsioides. Next base: position 32,906 of record JAOEGS010012195.1, on the reverse strand, counting down.
TTTTGCATGTTAAGAACACAGGTTTATGTGAGGAAGGAGAAGATGGGAGAGAAGGATGTGAATGTTTTTGTACCTACCTAGCAAACGGAGAAGCAGGAAAAGCACCCCCAAAGCGTAAGACTTGAGTTCGGGGCTCACGGTTCTGTAGGGAGGAGGAAAGGAGAGAGTGAAATCGATTCTTGTTGTTCTGCTTTGATTAACACACCCCGTGGCCATTCTGTGCTGTCAGCCAGGATGCCACCACCACCTCTTCAAAAAGTCATTACTGGAGTTTTTCTTCTCCCTTCGCCTGAACTGCCTACAGCCCCAAAAGTAATTGCATTGGTGATAGGTTCAGGAATTTAGCTAAGTCATTAATAACAACAGCTAATCTTGTCGTTGGATGGAGAAAAATGAAATTCCCATCCCAGTAAATCATCATTTACAAGCTCCCCTTCATGCTTTCAAGGCTCCAGATGTTGAGAATTGATGGAAGAGAAAACTTTTTGTTCTGAGACTTCCTAGACTACTGGGAACAAAAGAGAGAAGGGAGGATGACAGAACAAAAGGCTCAGTCAGCCTGTTAAATCAAGCCTCCCAGTGAAGACATGCTCACGAAGACCGGTTTTCATAGGCATGAGTTTAGGACATGAATTTTTTTTATGCTGGGAGGACAATGATTGTGGCTGCCTTCTGCTATAAACACAGCCCACTCTGTCACATTATTAGTGTTATCCTTCAAAGGTGCTTTATAGAAAATAATTCATGGCTTTCTAATTCACTTAGCTCAAGGATGCGACCAGCTGAAGTCATCCTCTTGGGGTAGGCTCAGCAAAGCTTTCAGAATTTCAGAAATCACTCATTTGGTCTTAAGTCTTACAATGCCATTTTATTTCCCATAGTACATAAAGGCTGGGAAAGCAGGCCAGTGATCCTCATATGAATAGATTCATCACACAGGGGAATTTTAAAGGCCTAAGCTGGCTCTTCCATTAGCTCCCTACAGAGATCTGCAGGCAGCACTGCTAGTGGCACCCATAGTGGTGGGTTCTCTGTATTAATACACTGTGGGGCATCAGACAGATACCAATGAAACAGCAAGAAAGAGCAGTAGGTTTTAAGCTGAGAAGACCATTTTGATGACCTGCCCTCATCTCACACATTATACTGGCTAATGTAAATATTGTACCTCTGCAAAGCCTGTGACCTCTAGCTGAATTTCAACCGGGTTTTCAGGCAGACCCCCAGGTTGTGGCATAAAGCACCTGACCTTGGATGAACATTCCAGTGGTTAATGCCTTGGCTTAAATAGGATTCTACAGCAGAGTGGGAAATGAAGGAAACAAGAGTATTACAGTTTAATATATGGAAAAGATAAGACTGCCAAGTGAAATATTTCCAGGGGATTTTTAATTGGTGGTGGTGTCCATCAGTCCACCTTTCGGTATTTAAGACTAAAGTCAATCTCCATATTTTTGGGTGGAGTAAAAAAGGCTGTCACCTGGAGACATCTTTTCTCACTGACTACAGCAGTGAACAAATGACTTGCCTAGACAAGGCATCTCATTTGTACACACCAAAGTTCATATTTAAATTAACCAGAGGAGCTGCCAATGCCACTTGTCACTGCCGGGGACACCAGGGACCCACTCATATGGCAGAACTTTCCTTTAGCAATCCAAAGTGGCAGTTGCAAGACAGCAGGAGATGAAGAGCTCTTCCCCCCACGTTTGAGTAGTGATCAGTGAGTCTGAGGGGAGCATAGTTACTCATTTGGATGTGTGAATTGTTTATTTCCTACAGCTGTGAGCTGACTATTTTTAATATACCCTTGGTTTTCTTATTCCCTTGTATTGTTCTTCCTGGCTGGTGACTGGCTTATCTCATTTGAAGTCATCACGAAGACGTCTCCATTCAGGATTCTACAGGTGCTGGCAGCTCCCTTGAAGAAAGAACTCTTCAAACTTCAAATTACTTTTGCCATAATATTTATCATGAGAAATTTGATTTCCCTTTAGCTACCATAGATGCAAAGAGAGAAACGAACTAGGAGGTGGAATATCTCATTTTGTATCCTGCAGGGAGACATGCCCTCACAGAGCTGTTCTGTCCAAGATCCACTCAAGAGTGCGTTTCTAATACAGACCCTTATTGATTGAATTTTATTGGAATTTTCCAGGCAGCCGAATGGATCTGCTATTTATGCCTCTGGTTATTATTCTCAACAAGTGACAGCCCGGACAGATAAGTAATTCTGGAGAAACACGGGATGAGATATATATGTATAACATAAGGTGAAGTGTTCCATGTGTCTGGAAATAACACAAGGTCAGTTATTTGAATAAACTACTTTTGCCCACCTATTCATACTGGCTCAACTCTGAGATGTTCTTCTGACTTTCAGGTTCCTTCTGTTCTTGGCCTTTGTCCAAGGTGAGAGAAGTTAAACTCTAGCCAGGGGGGTTATTGACCAAAGCTAGCCTTTGCTGCATGGTTTCTATGATCTCCAGGCTATCTCTAAAGGTGTTTTACTGTAACAGCCATTATGTGCTGAGAACATGGGGCTGCACTTCTGTCTCTTTCCTGGTGCAGTTGTAATGTTCTTAGCACCAGAACTGGAAGCTGCTCATCTGCACCTCCCTTCCCGTGCTAATCTCAGTCATGGCAAGCACAAGCCTGCACCTTTCTCTGCAGCTTCCCTGCAAGAATCTCCTGGTTTGCAAGACCAGTCCCTCCTCACTCCCGTGTTACCGAGCTGTACTCATGCAATTCCGGTACTGTAGGCACTGAACTTGGTGGGGTCATGCCACGGATGAACCAGGTGCTACCAAGGAAAATAGTGGCTTAGAGAGAAAATACTTAACACTTGAAACAACAGGCCTGAAATTGAGACAGGACTATTAAGGCTTCCACATCCCCTACTCTTGCCTGCATGTAATGATGGTAATGTACAAGTATGTCTGTGCCTATGGCTCCTTATTTGCTGAGGAGGTCCAAAATCTTTTGAAAATATGGGCAGCTCTTTCAAGGCGTCTCCACCAGGGAATGTTTAGTCAAAGGAGGATTCTGATGGCTAGAGCAGAGGTTCAGTCTATGACTTTGGGGAGGGACTGTGGCTCCTCCCAGCAGTGGACCTACCTGATGAGTATGATGACTGAAGGTGTCTGCGCCATGGCCCCAATCATGCTGCAGACACACATCACACAGAGGAATGTCAAGAAGGCCTCTTCACAGCCAGGGCTGGGGCATTTACCAGGAACAACGGTGGCATTTTCAGCAGGGAGCGAGGTGAGGCACGAACAGCCACTGAGGTTCTGCAGAGGAGCACAGGGGATCAGAAGAAGGGAGAGCCATGGTCCCCACCACCTGCCCTATGTAAGCAGGGCTTGCGAACAACAGCAACTCTGAATCCTCTAATAGTCAATTAAGCAACTCCTGAGTGCTTATTTGAGGGGGGTTTGGAAAGAATTTCAGGAACTTGTCAGCTACCAGCAAGGGAAAGCCGACCCTTGCCTTGTTTCTTTACTTCCGCTCCTTTCAAGTCTCTCCCATAAAAGTCACTCCAACAAAATTATTACCAAGTTATACTCCTTTGGAGGAGAATAAAGAAACGATCTGTGTCCCTGCAACAAGGAAGACCCCCAAATTATGGTTCTAATTACTTTCTTATTTACCTCTGTCCTCTTGGCTGCTGCAATTAAGCTGAAGTACATTAAAAGCAGATAAATCTGCAGTCCTGTTCTTGGCTGTGGGTTTGGTGCCTGTTTCCAGCACCCTGAACGCCAGCGAAGAGTCACTTACAACGGGTGCTGCAGCTCACCAAGCTCGGCAGCACAGACACTGCTGAACTCAAGTGCAGCATTAGGGCTAATAAATGACATCTGGTTCAGAGGGATTTGTGTTGAGCTAAAAGCTGAAGTCAGGCGTGATAAACTTTATCAATATGTGATCAGAAGGAGGGTGAAATGACTGCATTTTTCTTTGATCTCTCCAGCAAGTGCAGGATGTGAAAAGAAGCTTTGTTTGCCACTCACAGATTTAAGGATTTTTTTTATTATTATTTTTCTTTTCTTATTTTCCAACTCACCCTTCTGAATTTCTGAGTGGGGGATGTCAGTGCAATTAAAGCACACAATACTACCAAGAAATCCCTTAACGAATACAGAATGAATGATCATAAATGATTCATGGCTTGTCTTCATCAGCCCGCTGGGTTTGCAGGTCACGTGTTTGTAAGAGGAGTAACGCCATAAAATAAAACATATTGAAAAACAGCTAAATCTCCTCCCCTTCCCCTCTACCACACTGAAGGAGAAATTCCTTTGCTTTTCTGCTGGGGTCCCCTTAGGACCATACAAAAACACTCTTTCTGGTTCACTGTCTCCAAAGATAAGGATCCACAGGGATGCTACTCCAACCTTTCTGACATGAATCTCTTTCTTCTGCATAGGAGTCAAATGATTTTTTTCTTTTTTTTTTTTTTTTTTTTTCCAAGTGAGTGCACAGAGGACAAGAGAGACTGCAGTGCAGAACTCCAGGAGAGCTGGAGTAGACATGCAGGTGCCTTTCTGGATGGCAAGCAATAATTAACATAACAAATTCATGTGCTGTGAGTTAGAAGCTGCCACCTGAAGGCTTTGAGATGGTGACAATTAGCACCACTGCAGTGGAGTTTGCACAGAGACAACAGAACCTGAAGCTCGTGGCTCTTACTGCAGTGTATTGCTAGCAACCAGCCTGGACACTGTCCTCTGGATTTAAACACATCTAAGTTCAGGGAAGAACATACCTGCACTGAAATATCCAGGGATAAAATTCCCATCATAGCAAACACACAGAACTGTCTGCTTCTTTCCCACAGGCTCTCACTGATGGAAAGTACCTGTTCCTGGCAAGGGCAGGGGCAGATTCTCCTCCCACTGGTGTGATTTTTTACAAACCACGAGGCAGGTCTCCACCTCCATTGCCCAAAAATTTGCCTCTCCTGCTTTTTCGACCATTTTGCACCAAGGTGCTAGCACAAAGCAGTGTGAGTGGTTTGTACCAACTACATACACTTGCTTAGTGCTGCAACTCACCCTTACCTGGGAGATCTTTGATCTTTTATTACTAACACACTATACAACTCACAGACATCAAACAACGAAACATCAAAGATGGAGTTTTGCCTTTGTCCTGTGGAGAAGCAACTTTTGGTACCTGTGCCAAATTGCTATAGATTCCTTTGTCCACAACCCCACTGTATCCAAGCACACATTAGCACAGCCTTCCACTGCCCAGCAGCTTCCACACTGAGATTTTCCATGTGCATATGAAGCTGCACAAATGCAGAGTTCGCACCTTTAACAGCATCCTGAGTTTAGGGTAATTATCTGTTCAAATTACCCATGGTTTTAATTACTCATTTTTGCACACCCTCGCTCTGACAGAGAAGGTACAGACTGGTAGTTCAGTAGAAAGTAGTGAGATGCCAGCATGGATGCCAGGCTGGAATTCAAGCATCCCCAGCCAAAAGGGTGAAAGAAGCAATGTCATCAAACAAACAAGATGCAAGGTCAAAGGCTTTGTAAACAAGGGTCACTCCCAGGAATGGATTGAAAAAGAAATTCCTGAAAGTGCCAGACTCTGCCTATCAGCACTGTCATCCTACAGCTTTCTGGACGGCTGCACCTCTGCAACCAGCTCAGTAAGAGAGAAGAAATTAAAAAGAAAAAAGCTAACTGAGCTACACGTTGCTTTTAGAAATTGTTCACAGAGGAAAAGTGGATATAGGCAGTCAGAAACGACCAATGCAGTAAAGTTAAATAAAGCATTCAGAGAATTTTATGTCCCAGTAAAAAGTAACTCTTGGCTCATCCCAAGCATATAACATTCACAAGACCCTCTAGACAGGTCATTACCTGGATTATGGGTTTAAAACTTGGTTTGGCAATTTGGCTTTGCCTCAGGGCCATTGCATGGCCAAACTAGTCCATAATTCTTGATAATGCCCTTTCCAGAGGATGCTAGTGCTTCACTAATTTGTGTTCAAAACATTGCTGAAAAAAACCCTGCAAAATAAAGCAATGAAAAGGACCCCAAGATGATGACGAAAAGGCAAAATAGGAAAGAATGAGTAAGAGAGAGGGCAAGGAAAGTGGTTTTGCTCAGAGGTTTGCTCTTGCAGAGCATGAGGTCAGGCAGCTGCAGACTGAAGGGGCAGAGATGAATTTTCATTACAGTGCTCCTTACAGAGGAGCCAGAGCTTTGCCCTGAACCATGCAGAGAGGAGGCTGCTCTCACTCTCCAACCACAGACCACACGGGCTGTGTTCTTCCTAAGGGCTCAGGGAGCTGGTGAGATGCTGCTCTGTGTGCCCTGTACAAGCTGCCTTCTTGTTCAAATGATCATGTTGTTGCCCCACATGTTGACTTGTCTCTTATTGAGAGGAGCAGAAGGAGGAGAGGGCAAGAAGTAACATCTTGGCATGTGCCACTCACTTGTGGAGTCCCCTGTGGGTTGCTGAAGGCATCTTGCAGCTGTGGTATTTCAAAAGGATGCCTATGTCTTTGTGGTTGGAGTGGGAATTGATTAGAGGTTTAAGCAGGGGGAGCTCCCAGGCCACCTGGCCATGAGACTGCACTTGCTAGCAGTGAGCTCACACCTCTGCTCACCAGCACTCACAGGGGTTTGTCCTCTCAAGGAAGGGAGTTTTGATGTCTCTACAAAAAGGGAGGATGAAACCATGGAGCGGTAATTGCATGTCATGGGCAATGATGTCCCTGCAGCCACATACAGTCACTGTGACCAGGCTGACCTCCCAGGGGCTCACACAGGCAGCCTGGCAGTGGTCACACACCTGGCATGGACCCAAGTGGGAAACAAGCAGGAATCCCACAATTTCCCACCCTCAGGAGCAGCAGGCAATATTTTTCAGTGTAGCTCAGAAGACATTAGCATTGCAGCAGAAAAAAAAAAAAAAAAAAAAAAAAGGAAAAGCAGGCTTTTAAAAGATTGTTAAAAATTCCCCACATCTTTACACAGAGATGGTTTGGTCTTTAAGAGTTTTCTAAAGGAAATAAAATCTTAGATATGGAGAACTGAAAGATGCAGGATGTCTTTGGATGGTGTCTCTTGCTCCCTTGACAACTGCTCTTGCCTCTGCTTCCGAGAAGATCAGGGAAAGAGACATGAGCAAGAGGAGTGGAAGGAAAGCTTAGACAAGGGCAGATGAAACTAGTATTGAATTCTATGTGTCTAGGAAACAGTTTCAGGAAAAGGGCAGGAGGAATAAAAGCCTTGGCCATGGCAAACATAGGCAGGTGGAGAAGCAGGGAGATGAGAAGCTGTAGGAGAAGAGTAGCTGGTCCCACAGCCAGGTCTAGTGAGCTCTTGTGGAGGATCTGGGTTCTGCCTGAGGAAAAGGGTGGGAAATCCCATGCCCACTGGCAGACTGATGTTATAGTCAGGAGTGCAAAACAACAATGGTGCAGGCTCACCTGAGGTATGAGGTTTTCTTTTGGAGTTGTAACTGCTGGTTGTAAATGAGTTACTCTACCAGATACACCCTAATCCCCCTCCCTCCTGCTCACCAAATCATTCCTACAGGCACGAGGTACTGAGGAAAGCCCACTCACCGTGCTGCTGCAGCCAGCAAAGCAGGCAGATAAGTATGTGACCCCATCTGCCCCACAGACTGGAGTGAAGGAATCAGTTTGGCATTCACAGTTGTTATTGCAGGGGGAATATGGGTCCAGAGATGAGGTTGGAGTTGAGCTTTAAGAGAAGCAGAAAAAGAAATTAATGGGGAGTGTGATGGTATCAGCCAGCTTTTCCAATCATTGCCACATAAAGACGACTTTGAAGAAGGGTAGTTAAATTACAAAAGCAGTGGGCAGGCTCTTTGGGTCCCAGCTTTAAATAATTGAGGCTACAGGCTCTCTGTGGGGACAAAAATGCCATGGCCACTACCCCTCTGCAACAGGGAATCTAAAGTAAGGCTTGGGCTGCCTTCTTACCCCAGTGAGAAGCCACAGTTAAACCCAAAGATATGATCTATATTTTTCTAGAGCAGTAACTGTGAGAGCTGAAAGCCTGAAGTTGTCATCATCTACAGAATGGCCACTGCATGCTGAGAAGCATCAGAACAGAATAACTCTCTCCAAGTCCTGTGAATGCTACAAGGCACTATGTGCCTCATTTCTCTCATTAAAATGGGCCTGGAGCCACATACACACTCTCCTCACCATATAATTTCCAGGCATTTACAATTTGGTTCTTCAGATTGTCCCCAGGCACCTAAATATATGTATAAAGCAGTTCACATCCCTCGCTGCCAGGAGAAACCAGATGGTGCAGTGGATCCAGTGCTACTTAGGTGGCCAAGGATACAGAATCAAGTCTGACACCTTTCAGTTCAGTTTGACCAGTTTTAGTAAAACTCTGTTGTCAGCTGCAGGTCCTCAACTCTCACAGTGATGAGTGGTATGAAAACATCCCATATGAAGAGTCCTATATGACATTGTCTTCTATATGCTTGCTCTATATGGCTTTCTAAGGGCCAGTGCTGCCCAAAAGCTGTAGGTCAAGGACAATAATGTGACATTTGTGTTGGTACAACTGCATGAGACCCTGCAACTTTCTGGGCACTCACTTGTTTCCATAGGGAACAGTAACCCCTGCCACAGGTCCTGTGTCACAACCCAGGAACAGGAAAGACACGTAGCAAGCTGTGGACACCAGGTTCACCAGCATGGCCATCCTGATGGCTCCCAGAGCAGACAGGCTGAGCTTCTTCACCAAGAGGCCACCAAGGAATATGCCCAGACATGCACATGGGATTGCTGTCATCCCTGCAAGAGGAAAAATCAGTTAGCAAGAAGTGTAAGCAAGGCTCAGGAACCACACTATTACAGCCTTTTACCTTCCAGCAGAGATATCTGTGTGCTAATAGGGGGAAACCTTGTACTAACCAACTGCTGGAGCAGCACCAAGCTGGGATTGTTCAAAAAGAGAGGAATGGATGCAAATGGGCTTGCTGCTTCACAGAGGAACTGGGATCTTCTTCTAGTTCCTATCCATATCAGAGAGAGATGCCAAAATTGCTGACACTGGTCCACCCTACTCGAAGCATCTCTAGTGCTTCATGCAACAGTTGGCAGACAAATGAAGTCAAGAATTTTCCAAGATGTCTAGAAGTGTTGGATGAGCCCTGCTTGGTATAATTCACAGCAGCCTGGTCTAGAGAGATTAGGCAATAGTCGCATTTGAAAATACAAATTCTCCCTTAAAGAATCTCAAGACTGTGATATGTAAAATCACTACCAGAAGTGACTCACTTTCCGGGCACAGAAAGACAATCACACCGAGCTTGTCTGGCTTCACTTCTATTCCTTTGCTGCCAGTTCCACTCCAGACCTCACCTATGCTGTACTCACATGTTGACTGGCCAGGCACCTTCTACCAACAATGTAGTGGGTTTCCTTCTCCCAGTGGGTCAACAGTGAAGTTGCTTTCTTTTAATAAGCTTTTAATTTTCAGAAAAGATGGAAAAGTCAAACATCTCTGAGACCTGTGCCCTTCTGTCAATTCTTATTAGAATTCACCAGTGAGTTCTTGTGCTGCTGGGGGAGGCAAGACTGACTGCAGGGGACTGCTTCTCTTGGAAAACCAGGCAAAAACCAGAAGATGTCAATGAGTTCACTGGGAAAATAAATAACTGTCAGGATCTTGCAAGCTCCTTATTTTGATATTAAGATCCACCCATTTCATGATGTCCCAGTTTTTGACAGATCACTGCCAGCTGCCCATCTGGCAAGTTGTGGTTGCAGATCATTCAATATCAACTTGTAGATATCTTAATTGGGTGCTGCCAAAGGAATGGCTGTCATAAACAAATCACTGGGCTTGCTTGGGAATGAGCAGCAGGAAGAAATAAATGAAGGTCCTGCCTGTGCACCCATTGTGTCCTGACAGGGAATAAATGAGTGTTAGGAAATAAATATATCTATCTCTGGGAAACAGCAGTAGTGTAGCATGGAGAGAGAAGGGGCAATTGAAAGACAACCAAGCTGCACTAGCTTGGATATTTGCACTGCTGATTGCAATCCCCTCACTTCCAGCCCAAAGGGAAAGGAAGGACTAGCAGGAGAAAATGGGCTTCTTAATCCAGTTGGAGATGGGCTGGAGAACTCTGGGATGCCCAAGCCATGAGATAAACAATTCAATGGGCTGCCCTGTCTCTTGGTGAGCAACTGGAGTCTTGTGCAACCAAATGGCCCTGTTTGGCTGGGGATTTCTGCTACACTTCAGGGCCATCACAGACTTCCATACCCTGGTTGTATCATACCACTTCTCACACAACAGGCTCAGATACAGGAGGAGAGCACAGCTGAGGAGGAAGGATGTTGTAGGTGTGCTCTGGTCTTTGCAGCCATGGCATATCTGAAGCCCAGGCCTCCTATTCACAGACACTTTTCTAGATGTCGAGCAAATAACTTTTTGGTTGCAGTTACCAGTCACGCTGAACACTTTTAAGCATCTTTGGACACTGGAGATTTGGTGGCCACTGTGGTTACTCACCCAGAAGCTGGTTGGCAGATGAGGTGGTGAGGTTGAACTGCTGCTCCAGGTACTTCCCCAGGAAGGCAGCGAAACCGGCCACCACAGCGATCTCCATGCAGGCTGCCAGGATGATACAGGTGAAGACAGGGTTGGAGAGCAAGTGTTTAGTTACTTTGGGGATCACTAAAAGAGAGGAAAAAGAGAGAGATGTTTTTGTGTAGGCTCTACTTGAGGTGCTGGAGAAGACTTGCTGCTCTCCTGCAGGAAAAAATCACTTCAAATCAGAAGCAGTGTTCTGTTCTTGCACAGACAAAGCTGGTTGAAATGAGGCAACACCAGAATGAAGTGAAACACCAAAACAGTGTCATCTAAAGACTCAGATAGCAGGAAGGTGCAAAAACAAGTCATCTATCTGTTCAGATCTTACAGATGACTGAGATTTTGAAGGATGAGTTCTTGCCAGGACTGCGTTTGTTTCCCCCATACTGAAGTCAATCAAAGCCAAGTACTGTCTCCTCCTCCTTCATAGGCTACCTGTTCCCCATGAACAACATTGAGTCAGCTGATGGGTAACATGAGAACTCTACTCACTACCACACAAAATTCCTGCAAGCTTTCAGACACAAATCAACCCAGCTCACACCTGGTCTTTCTTTCTCCTATCATCCAGATTTGCATCATTTTCTTCTTCCCATACAACACTTGTTGAGGGACACCTTCTTGTAACACATCTGGGTGCAAGTTGAAATACTCCTGCTTAGCCCATGGCCATCACAGGCATAAGGGACATCATCCCTGGGACATGCATGTTAGCTTGTGTGTTCTGATAACCCAGAGCTCCACCAGCCAAGCAATGCTTTCCACGCAGACCCTACCAGCCTGGGTGGCTGCACTGGTGGAAGAGGACACACTGAGCTATTCACTGTCTAAGATGCACACATGCTTCCTTTGGTTTCATGATCTCTTGGCTCCTCCCTCAAAAATCATTAGTGTCCAGAGTCCTCTTCTCCAAGCCCATCTCTATTTCTGATAAGCAAACACGAGTTCCCTCACAAAGGGGAATCTGGCTAATGAATCAGATAGCACATTTTCTACTTCAGCGAACATTTTAATTATTGCCGAGATAATGCAGCTTGAAGAGGAGAGCATCCCAGTACAGGAGAGAGCCTTGCTTTGTCTCAATACCTGATGACTAATTTCTCCCTGAATTAAATGTGAAAATCATTAAGTTTGAAAATTACCTCGCTTTAGTGTAGCGAAGCCTCAATGGACCCCTATTTGCATTCTGAAAACCCATCCCCCACATCCCCTGTGATGTACAGGGTCTAGCAGATGACAGGTTTCTCTGGTGGTGGCTTCTGTTTTCCCTTAGCACTTCGTTTTTGGTGCAAAATCTAATTGCACTGGCCTCAGCAAGTGAATGCAAAGCTCTTTGTCTCAGCTCTGCTTGGGTCCCATTGATTCTTTCTGGGGAGGTGGGGTGGGTGGGAAAGGATTATAATTAGGTTTGATCTAACCTTTTTGGGAGGGACCCCTCCACAGTTTCTGGTCTCTTTACATCACAAATGTTATTTCATGCTGTATAAAAAATGTTGCTTCCTGAGGATTTGCTGAATATAATGAAGGTGCAGGAGGTATAGTATTTTTTTAGTAGAACAGGGAAGAGAAGAAAAAAAAAATACTGCGAGGGAGGAAGACATGAGGGGATTCAGATGTGGATAGATCTCAGAAGCCACCTGCTGCCTCCTTCAGTTCTTTGGTGGCCACCTACGGAATTTCCCCTTCTTGCCAGGAAAGGGAAGGAAAATGCAAAGGTGGACTTGTCAGAGCTGAGCTTGAAAAGCCATATTTAAGGTATTAATGCCTGTTGTGCCTCTGGAGTTCAGTTTGTTTGAGATTAATGGATTCCTTAAGATGTAGCTTTGTGCCAATTCAGCTACAAAGATGCAAAAAGTCTATCTCTAACTTTACCAACCAAGTAATAACAATTACACTCTGTCTTTTGCAGGAGGGAGTTAAGTATCGTGGACATTTATTTCTGAAGCTGGCACGGCTGGTACCCAACTGTCATGCATTACTACCAAGGTCAAAATCCATCCTTTGTACTTGGGAACGGACAGCCAACATTTTGCAGTTATTGTACCATCTCACACAAGAGAGGAGGCCCTTGTGTCTGCCTTGCTTGTCTTGTGCTATGAGTCCCATCACTTCACCATTGCTCCTCCTCCCTCTGTGTTTGAGTGGGAACTTTCTGATACAGATCCTGTCCTTCACTGCATGTTTAACCAGTGTACCAGCTGGAGGGTATAACAAAAACCCCAGTGCAAAGAGAGCAAAAGCAACACAGGCAATGCCTGGCAGCCTCCATCATCTCCTCAGAGCTCATTCCCTTTCATATTCTAAGGGAAATGACAGGAGGCTCCCCATAGGAATGAATATCCTTTCATCTTGCTACTGCCACCCGTTAAGATGAATCATTTGGCACCTGCTGCTGCCTTATCTCAACTTATCTTCCAGTTCTTGGGGTGAAATACCTCTGAGAAAAAGATTAAAAGTCAGCAGTGAAGTTTGAAAATCTCTCAGTAGACTGGAGTGATGTGCTTTCAGCTGCTGGCATATGGTGCTAGGAACGAAAGTGGAATGGAAAATGTCCAGTGTGGGACAGTAAAGCTCTGGGGAACACAACAGCTAAGCACGATGCTTCACTGGAGCCAACACCAGCAAAAGGCATGACAAGGTTACCCTGCACCTTGATGGCCCAAAGGTTTGCTGAACACTTTGTAGCAGCACTTTGGAGCTATAATCTGAGGTTGAAGCCCATTTGCCAAATGAGAAAAGGGAAAAGTCTTTTGGATTCAAAAAGTCTCAAAAATTGGCTTGGCGAAGCTATATCAGATGTGGCACAGAAAGACTCACCTTCTCACATTCAGAAGGACCAGCTTATTTCATATCCTTATCCCAGTGCATCCAACATGCTACAAAAATGATGTCAGAAAAGTGATTCTCATTGTCACGGCAAGATACATTGAGAAGAACAAGAAACTTCGGCCTCTTTTCACTGCTGAATTACCTAAAATCCAACACTTCAGACTATCCACATGCAGCATCAGTCACAGGATCATCCATAGGTTGGAAGGCACCCAGAAGGAAGTCCCAGAACTCTTCAATACACCTGCCAATCCCTTCCCACCTTTTAACACTCCAAGCAACACCCATTCCAAGGCACCAAGCATCCTATCTCCTGCTATGGGGCCAGTTGTGGGTGACAGGCCACGGACCTGACAAGCAAACACACTTATGTACACCAAGTAGCTTTGATTTGTCACTAAACATTGGGGAGTAGTGGGGATAATTGGCAACCTCATTACATGAGGTTTAACTACTCTCTAGAAACGACAAACTATAATCATCACGTTGGTGCTTGAAATGAATTGTTTGGAACATTACAATCACCAAGGCCCCTTTTTCCAGTTGGAGCACCCTACAGAGACATGTTTTCAATTTGCAGTAAAGATGAGGAACACAGAAAGCAAAGTAATAAATTAGAGGGAGGTTTACAGCCCAGTCCACCTAGGACAGTGTGGTGAGGGAAAGGTGAAATGCAGCGCTGAGCCAAAACACTACTTTCTAATGGCAACGTAGGCAGCAAGACTCAGATCTGAACAGCAAACAAAAGCCAAAATCTCCACCTGTCCTGAGGAATAAGTGATAAAGAAAATAGCACAGGCAATAAGAAAAAAAAAAACCAACAAAACAACTCCTGAAAAGAGGCAGTTCTTTGAAAAGAGGAAGGCAAGAGGCACTGAAGATAGATGAGTTTAAGATGCCATGTGGCCTTGGCAAAATTACTATTACAAAAGATAGGAAGCAATAGGACGATACCCATGTCAAAGAGGCTTCTTGACAGATACAAGCTTAAAGCAACAGTAACATTCTCATGGATGGAAAGCAAGCCCTTGTAGTTTATCATCCTGTCTCCAGGAACCGCTTTTGCTCAGTTTCAGAGAGGGACATAAACCTCCTTCACCCGAATCATAGAGGTCACATCAAGGCATGGTATCTTTTCAGAGACAGACATACGCTGCCTGACCTCAGCTGCTGCTCAGCTTCTGCCCTGAAGTGTGCAGGCTTGAAGGCCTTTCTGAATTAATCAAAGCTTTTGATAGCAAGGATGCTGGTTTTGAAACAGTCAAGAAGAGCCTGCCAGCACAGCCTGTATTCTCATGAAATCCAAGCCAACGGAAACTCGGAGACTAATGGGACCTGATGTGGGGCCTTTTATGATCAGCTGCCTCCCCCTTATCTATGATTAGGATTTCTCAGCAAGCCTTTTAGATGCTGGCAGGGAGCCAAGACCCAAATCCAGAGAGGCATTAAGTTTGTGGTACTCATCTGGATCAGGGCCAAAGACACACCACCATGGCCCGTGAATGAAGGTACAGATAGAGCCCTCTCCAAAAGGTTGTCACTATCACTTGTTAGAGCTGTGAATTTAAAATTACCCGTCCTACTCATTAATCCACCTCATTCCCATGAATTCCTACTAAGGACTCCAGGCTCTCCATGGCCCAGAATCCCCCTGCACAGCTGGGAGCTTCTGGAACCAGCAACTGCCTCCCGGAGAGCAATTTTGGGTAGAGAAATCCAGGATTCAGAGCTGCTCCCTCTCTAGGTATTCAGCAGATTTGTACGCAGAGCAGGAAGGAACGGAACAGAGGACAAGACAGCTGTCAGCTGTACATCCCAGCTCTCCTACGCTCTTGGAAATGAAGCTGGACAGAAACCAAAATGTTTCCAAACCAAGGGAATTTGCAGTTTTGAAATTCATTTAATTCCACAGTGAGTTTTCTTTTAGTTCTTTGTGAATGAGCTTCTCTCGCCAAACCTGAAGGATTCCATATCAATTTCAATCCTTTTAGGTTTTTAATCTCTCTCGCTAGACAGACAGGCAGAATGTAATGAATTTCTGGTTTAAAGCATTGCAAAACAACATGCATTTAGAGCAGGATGTTTCAGGGGTGTAAAAGGTAAAGCCGAGGAAGCATTCTGAAAGAACTGACCACTCAATTCAGAAGTGACATTTCTGTATGGAAATAAAAAAAATAGTATTTTTAAACAATATTTCCAAGCAGGTCCTGGAGCAGGTGGTGGGTTAGAAGCAGTGTGTTAACACCAAGTGGGAGGGCAGATGCCAGCCAGCCAGAAGCAGAGGGCACAGGTGACAGAGTTGAGCACCATCTCCATCCCCAAATAGCAGAGAGGTCCCTAGGGCGGAGCAGAGGTAGGAAAGTAAAGCTGTGCCCCCAGGATGGCTGCAGCCCATGCCTTTCACAGACCCCAGGGAGGGAGCAGGGCTGGAACAACCCTGCCAGGCTGCCAGCTGAGAGCAAAGAGCAGTGGCAGCATTTATCCGTTTTCTCCCTGCTATTAATCCTTCATTTCCTTGTGCTCCCAAACAGATTTGCACTGCTTAACTGAAATACCAGTCAGGTGAAGCAGCACAGCATTTATACACCAGTTTAGCCATAGTAAGCACCTGCCAGGACTGTCCTTGAGCTGTTATGCCCCTGCCAGTGCCCCTTTGCAGAGCTGCTGTGGCAGCTGCCCACCACCTCTGCTGACTCTATTTGCCTCACCTTGTGCCACTCAGAGGCACAGCCTTCATTTCAAGTTAAAAATCCTTCTTAAAGATGCTTCTTTTCCTGGCACGAAAATACCTCTCATGAAGAGATGCTGTGGCTTCCTAGAAGTAGGGCCCTCACTCCTGTTTAGACCTTGCAAGAGATGTAAAAGACTTTCTGATACTTGGAGCAGGATGCTTTTATATTAGTTGTACCTTTTCTGTGCACCAAGGCTAGAGACAGACAAGGAATCTGAGCCAGACCTACATCTTGCTATCTTCCAGCAAATCTTGTAGTGTCTGGAGCATCCTCCCACATGCCAGGCATGCCATGTCACTAGCTGACAGCCGTGACCCAGCTGAGAGCATGTCTCCAACTGACACCACCCTGCTTTCAGTCCTGCCACGTCGACACAACTTGCAGCAGTCTCTACAAAGCTTGAAAAATAATAATAAAAAAAATAATTAAAAAATGTCAAACCCCTTCCATTGCCAAAAAGGAGACTCTGTTCAGCCTCTGAGGATGTACTGTTGCTACACAGGGTGTTCACACAACCAGGCTAGAGAAGAAACTCTTCCTCCCCTTACTGTGCACAGGAGGTGGGGGATCCTGCACCTCCACACACAGACATGCCTGGCACACACCAGCTGCAGGGGTAACACTTGTTAAAAAGGAATCAGAGCTATGGCCACACAAACCCCAAGGAGCATTTTTACCCACAGCCCCACATGCAGCCTCTGCAGTTCAGCTTCAGAAGTACACACAAACCCTGAAGTCCATGACAGGACACAAGACATGACTATTCATGCACATAATATGTTTTTAACCTCTGTAGATAACTACCAATCCTTTCTATCCTAGGAAAATAAGTTCAACAGTTTAACTTTCCCCAAAGGAAACTTTATACAATTCACAAACAGAGGAAGGGTACTAGGTCCTGCCACACAGAAATACATATATATTTTTCAGCAAAATAATGTTGGCAAAATAATGTATATACACAGCAAGATTCAACCCCTCACCTTAACCACTGCTCATCAGGAATGAGTGAGGCACATTTGCTTTCCCTTGTGGTGTTTGAACATCTCCTCCAGGCAGCCACTTGAGCAAACACGACTCTTGACCACGTTCCAACTGTGACAATAGTGGCAAGGGACTTGAAAGGAGATGTCAGCTACCAACATCGTGTCGTCTGTGATCGCCTCAAAGGCATGACTAAAAAGGTCATTCTCTGTCTTATTTGATGTGATGTAAATTATATTTCAAAGCCTACCTACAAAGAGGCTTCTGGAACACTGTCTGATCTGAAATGGGGCTACCTGCCATGAGAAGGTGAATGAGGAAGCCTGTGGTGCCTCCTGATATAATCAATACTTCACAGCATATGGATGTGGCAGCTTAATTTCTCTACTTCAGTGAGCAATAGATGCTTTAGGAATCTTGCCATGGCCTCCCTGTGTGCAAAAAACTCAGCTTGCTCAGCACCATTCTTGGGCAGAATTGCTGCCCCTCCAAGCAGCAGGGACATTACTGTATTCTTAGTAAAGAATACTCATTCATTACTGCAAAAATTTCCTGTGCCCATTTCAAAAACTCAGTGGCCAGAAGCAGACACTCTGATGAGTCCATGACAAAAGCCACAAAATTATCCACATGGATGTACCATGGAAAAAACCCACTCCCCAAACTTGAGAAAATCCTTACAACAAGGATAGTAAAAATAATTTTGCAAACAATTTATCCCTTTATCTTTCTTCTGTATTTTCTCATCAGGTCAGAATTTCACATATTTGGCCTTCCCTTAATGCACAACCACATCAACTATTCAAGGCATTTTTATATCTAAAAATACTACTTTTCCCCAAAAGTATCTTTTTCCTTCCCAGCCATATCTCTGTCCACTCCCAATTAAAGCAGTGACTGCACAGGGAGTGATTTTGTCCTCATTTATCTAAGTGCATTCAGCAGCAATGAAACCTGCTCTGCCACAGTGCCAAGGAGTGGGACACAACCACCAGTGCTACAGAACTACTCTCCTGGATGAAGGATTTTCCAGTGCAGCCTACAAAAAGGGTATCTGCCCACCCTCGCCCACAAAATGCTGGATTCTTTGCTGACCTTAATTAGATCCAGCTCCATTTCCACCACTGCAGGACACACCATGAGGTTTTCTACTCGTAACTCACCACAAGCCATGCTCCACCCTGCCACTTCGCTGCTATTCTGAGCTGGTACCTACCTCTTCTCTATCCCAGTTGAAGAGCTGTGGTGGTGCCCAGCACTCATTGCTTTGTATCTGGGGTTGCACTAAGCCACAACCCACATGCTGGGAGCTCCCAGTTTCTTTTAACCACCCTTGCCAGCTCGTTCTCTTGTTTGGAGAAGCAGAGGGGAGCAGGACGGTAGAATAGAGAGAAGTTCACAAATTGCTCCTGTCAATTGTGTTCCCTTTCCTTTTTTTTTATCAAAGCTACAGGACTATCGTGCATTTCTGAAGCTTTGTAGTTTAAAAAAAACCCAAACCTTTTAGGTGGAACAAAGTCTCTCTTTAAAATGAGGACAATGCCAGAGATAATCAGAAGCCAGCGACCGAAATGTCAGCATTCTAAAGTTTTCTGGGGGACTTTTTTGGCGAGTAGAGGCAGAGAGCCCAAAGCAGAGCCTCATTATAAATCCAACAAGCCATTAACCCCAGAAAACGGGCCAAGAGCCAGAGACTCACCTCGCAGCTGCTGGAAGCAGGTGGTGCTGCTCTCCCCGTCCAGTGTGTGTCGCAGGACCCCATTGCTGGGCTTGGGCCTCTCGTAGTCCCTGTCGGGAAGCATGGCCTGCTCGCTCTCCCCGGCGTGCTCTGGCCGCGGGGGCAAGGACTGTGGGAAGCCGAACATGGGCAGGGATGAGAAGAAGAGTAAGGCACCACACAGCAGGAAGCCTCCCCACCACGCGCCGATCCAGCGAGGGTCATCCGGGGTGATGTCCAGCTTACCTGCAAGGGCACACACACACAGATACATGTGTCAGGGGTTCAGCTACAGGGAGGGGGAGATGACAGTGTTAATTATCTGGGCTGGAAGATGGTAGATGGGAGCTTTTAGGCTGCTGAGTGGCTCTCAGACATAAGGTGGGGATCCAGAGGGCATCCCACACTCATACCGTGTGAGCCACCACTGCATAATGACCTCTACATCCAAAAGGTCTTTCAGAAAAGCAGCTTGTCACCTTGTCTGTCCAGTTGGTAAATGCAGCTTCTGCAAAACCTTGTAATCGGAGCTTCTCTCCTGTGTGTTTGGCTCTGCTAGCTCCAGGTAGCTGACTTACATCAGTCAGTGATCCATCCCTGTGCTAGCACTCAGGTTTTGGACATCACTGTCCCAGTGTAACATGCACACACAGCTGACAGATCTACTGGCACAAGGACCTGAATGGAGAAGCAGCAGCATAGACAAGGACATTGTATCTCCATTCCAGCTTATTCTTTTTTTCAGAAGGTCAGTGCTCTTTCTGCTTTGAATTCACAGCCCTTTTCAGCAAAGGAGAGATGGGCATTTAGGTTTTATGGGCACCTGTGATCATGTGGAGGGTGAAACATCCTTAAATACTGGAAAATAAATCCACCCACTGCATCAAATGGGCTAAGAAAGGTTGAAAAATCATCAGAAAATGAAGAAAAGGGAAGTAAAAGGCAAGAGTACCCTTTAGGCCATCACTCAGTGGATATAAGGGAAAAGAAGGCTCTGGAGTCCATTTGGGGAAATAAAAATAAGCAACAAGAGAGAAGAAATGGTGTTCCTAAAAGCCACAGCTGCTTGGCAAGCCAGTGGAGGGTGCCCAGTGCTGGAGCTGACTCCCAGGGGAGACCTGGGTCTGCGTGGCTGGAATAACAACCTCCGTTCATAATGTCTGTCTGGTTACTGCCACTCTGAGAAATCTGTCTCAAGTGAGGCAATCAAGTTGTCTCTCAAGCAGAGACAGAAGGAAACTCTTTTCTCCTTAGGGAAAATAACACGTAGCTCTCAAATATATATAAAGTTTGAAAAATAGTGGTTTGGAGGGACTGGATTCTTCTGCTGTTATTTCCTCCTGCTTTAAGTGCCTTTTTTTTAAAAAAAAAAAAAAGGTTCTTGAGAACACAGCCACAGGATGAGCCACATAAACCAAGGTCTTCTCTGCATCCCCTTCCTAAAGTAAGTCCTGTACAGAGGGCAGCACAACAGTGTGCTCTGGAATCCCACACCTCCCACCTGAAACAGCGAGGACAGGGCTCAACCCTCTGGAGCTCAGTCTCCTTGTGCTTCCCTGTGCAGCAAGGACAAGCTGCAATGTGGAAACTCTCTCCCATACAGAAATAGAGGGGGGGCCACACGTGCCACAAGCTTCACATGACAGCAATGGACCATGGCCAAAGCCAGCTGGCCCTGCAGCTGGAAAGCACTGTACCCTCCCTGTGACCTGCTGAGCTACAGCCCCTCCAGGCCTCTCTGCACTAACACTCCACTGTTCTCCTCCACAGCTCTGCTTTTGTTTGAGGCTTTTTGAGCAGTATATATGGAGAGATATCTTATGTTAAAAATGGCCAGATCAGATCAAATTTAATTCTTAGCTAGTCTAGCATCTTGCCTGTGATATTAACTGGCTGCAGAAACCCAGAAAATCCACAAGAATAAAGTCAACATACACCTGGTATTATTCTTGTGATTTGTGGCTCGGGGTATTTCTAAGCTAGATCTGGTGCCTTGTTCATTTTTTCTTCTATAAACTCTTGCAATTGAATTAGAATCCTTTTGTAGATTTTTTAACACCTTATAGAAAGGAGTTCCATGGCTTCACCTACTAGAAGAAGAAATATCTTCTGCACATTCATATTTTGGGGTGAATTGCACTTACTGGTCAAACAAGCTCCTCTTCCTAAAGGTTGAACCAGATGATCCTTGAGGTCCCTTCCAACCTGGTGTTCTATGATTCTGTGATCTTTGTTAAAGCCAAAGAATAAGAAGGAGACTTGTGGTGTTTGACCAAGCTGCAGCTGCAAGCGTCAACCATTAGAAAAGACATTTCTTTCCTGCTTGTTCAATATTGTTTAGATTTCTTCAGCTATTGTGTACGTGAGACCAAGAAAAGGCAGTCACACTATGTTAGATTTGTACAATGCTGTTCTGAGTCCTGCAAGGTTCAACTCCATCCAAATGCATCCTGTGAAGACACATGTGCAACAGCATAGAACTGGAATGCACCCTCCAAGGGGACAACATCCTTGCGGTAGGATAAGAGCCTGTAGGATCAGATGAAGCCGAGAACTGTCGAAAAAGGACCTAACCAACTGAGGGAAAAGAATGAAGCATCAGATTTGCAGTCTAGTGCCAAAGGGCTTGGGGAGCAGTGAAGAGCCGGTCGCACATTGCCCTCTAACGGCAAAGAGCACGTACTGCAGGTGGCAAGAAAAGAACTGGCAGATTTTTTTTCTTAATGAAGCAAAAGAGAATGTGCAAGCAATTTGTTTTAACCTGAGTACAGAATCGAGGTGAACAATAACTGGCACTGCCTTGGGAAAAAGCAATAATGCTGTGGGACTGAACCCATCCTTCCAAACAGGGTAATTTGCAGAAGGTGCTGGCAGCGGGTTTCCATTAGAGAGGCTAGGTGGTCCTCCAAGCTCCTGGAGAAGGCAGCTCTCCAGATTTCATCCCATGCTCTGGACACAGCTCTCCTGGCAAGACTGTGTCAGTGGCTAGTCAGTGTGCCACTGGCACCGTGGCATTTTAAGGGGTACTCTAAGAGATGGACTGAAACTCATCTCGCAATAGAAAAGCCCATGGAAGGAACAAATTTTAGCTACTATGAATCTATTATTCATGGGGATGGGGTTGAAAACTTTTGAATCCCAGTCACAAAACCCTTCTAAAAGTGATGCTTGTACATGCAAGATGCACTCAAGATGGAAGGAGAAGCAGTGTCCTTGTGAGCACCAACGTTTCTGTCCTGCTGATACAACATTAGTGTATTTCATTTGAAACCAAACCCAGTTCTCCTTACTTGTGTCAATGAAGACAGCATCCACATAGATTTTGGTACAGAAGGAGCCCAAGATAAATCCACAGGCTGGTCCAAATACCAGCATCGTAAACAGGATCCCTACAAGGAGAGAGAAAAGAGAAAATTAGTATCAGGCTCAGGTTATTCATTCCAAGTTGTTCTGCTTGTCTCCTGCAAGATGCTATTATTCTACTGATGCCAAACAGATAGGGATGTGTGTCTGCGTTGAATGCTTCAGGCAAAAGAGTTCTGCTTTTCCATATATCTTCAGGAAAAATACTAGATGGGAGCTGTGACAATAAAGATTTCTACTGAGCTGAGAAGACAGTGTGGACACATGCCGTGTTTTGCTTGGCTGGCTGCTCTTAAAGATGTCTTACCCAAACACACAGGGTAATGCCAGGCAAAGAGCTATTATGAGTAAATTACTTATTTGCTTCAATACAGTATTTAGAAGCATTTATTCTCACTCCCATTTTGGCCCTGAAACAGCAACGCTACGGGCACACCGCCAGCTCTCAATTATCCAGGGCACAAAGGCTGGGGGGACGGACAAGGATAATCCAGAAAAGAAAGAAGCAGAAAAGATAACACAAAACATTTGTAAATTGGACAATAAGAACATATTTGGGACCTTCACATTTGGGATAGAAATACAAGAAAATGTCCCCACGGACCCTTGTAAATGGTTTTCTGAAGAAGCAGCATGGAACAGAGCAAGCATTTGCTTGTTTGCACTGGGGCAGAGTGTTGCTGACAGACCCCTGTGACTGGTGAGGGGGGGCAGCTCTTTGAGACCCTTGGCCAGAGATCTGCCAGCCTGTGCCAGCACCAGTGTCACTGTGCTTTAGAGGAGGCTTATTTGCTTTAGAGGAGGCTTGTCAAGGAGCTTATTTGCATCTGGGTGTTTTGCTTGCTCTCCACCTCAGCAGGAGGGTACGTCCCATGTCCCTCTACAATTCTCTTGTAGGGGGGTGCTGCCTGGCACCTAAGTGCAGTTGTATTGCACTGCATCACAGCTATGTTGGCCTTCAAGGTCCTTAACTGGAAACTTTAAATTCCCAATTCTCTCTTCATGCATTTCTCAGGATTTGGAGAAATGAGAAGGCTGGACAACATTCCCAGGTAATCACCAGCCCTATACCAGGCAAACCACACCTGCCAGTGGCAGTTTAGCCACACAGAATAAGCTGCTATGGTCAGAAATAACTCCACCTTCATTTTTAAAATGCAGAGCACAAACTAACTCCTCCAGGTTTGTGGCACACCATGACTTGGCCAGATTAATAACCGGGTACAAAGCAACAGCATCTCCAGCCATCCATTTGTGCAGAAACCTGGGGCATTAGTGCCCTCATGACTACCACCTACTGAAGCAAGGAGAAACAAAGGTGGTGGGAGGACAAAAACCCATCAGGTCATATGGGCTGCAGTAAGGAGTCACTGCTGTTGTGCAGTGGCAGAAGCTGCCATCCCTTGACCCATCTCAGCTAAGCTCAAACCTGCAGCAAGGGCATCACATGGCAGCCCACACTGCCAGCTTACATCACTCCACAGGGGCTCTGCCCACCATGTCCATGCCAGCAGAGGAACACGTCATCTCCCCTCCTGCAGTCACCTTGTCCACAGGCATCAGGCTTGTGCTCCATCATCCAGTAGGAAATCAGGGAATCTGTGCTCCTCTACCAGCAGAGCTGTTTAGGAAGCCTGTGTCTTGCTCCCCTGGTGATCTATAAAACCTCACATGGGAGGTCCCTCTCGCTGGTTACCTGGAGGAGCACTTTGTGGGATGCACAATGGGGGAAGAGACAGGTTGGGAGAACAGGGAAAAAGGATTCATTTTCCTAGTACACTCAACACTACCTCCCTTCCAGCCCCAAGTCTCCCCCACTCGGGGCTATAAAATTTCCAGTGGTATTTTATAAAACAGCCACATGGCATTTGCTTTGGTCACTAGATGGCATTAGTGTCTGTCATTCATTCCATGAATGCCACGTGGAGCAGTCTGGGTTCCCCAAACATGATCGTGTTACTGGGGGGTCCTACAGCACCTGGGAGGAAGATGAGGGTCCTGCCTTCACCCCCAGATCTGCCAGATGCACAATCAGGTTGCACACTTCAGCTCTCTGTGTGTGGGAAATCACAGGGTTTAGAAGAACCTGCTCCAAAATCACTGAGTTTTTAGTAAAATAATTTACATAGCATCTAGCAGAAGAAAGGCCATGGCTTTTAGTCTGATGAACAAGTTGGCAATCAAAAATCTGTTTTAGCTCTGATGACTGAACATAAATTGTTAATTTCTATATAATCATGGGTCAAGTATGCACAGACATACTGGGTTTCCCTCCCACAGGTTGGAGCAGTGCCTGGGACAAATGGAGCCTGTGTTTCAGATGAGGAGCCCCAGCAGGACTCTGGACATCGCTCTGCTTTTACTTCTCTACCCTAGAAGGAAAAATGAGGCAGACCTGAGCACCTCCTCTTTCCTAGTCCCAGATCCTGGTACCCAGCATCCAGAGAAACCTTTTCCTCCAGAGCTGCACAAGGGTCCACATCCAGAGTATGACCCTCTCCAAGGGAAGGTTGTTGCCTGCAGGCATCAAAGCACCTCAGGTTGTGACAGTTTCTCACAGGCACCAAGGAGACAAGGTGGTTGCTGAACTGCCGTGCCAAAGGACTGCATGGCCAACAGGCCGCTGACCTAGGGCACCCACAACCCAGAAGAGTGCAGCTCTAGGTACCACAGGGCTGGTTTAAGACCTCAAGAACAGCATGAATCAGGCATGAGCTGCTCTCCACAGGCAGCAGATATTTGTGGTTTGTGGGTTTTTTTACTATTATTATTTTTATTGCTGATTGCTGTTTTCCTGTAACTGTTTCCTGTAACAGTTCTGGAGAACTGGGAACACACCACAGTTGTTATTTGGCACCAATGTAAGCTCCATAGCTAAGCAGGCAGAAGGACAAGAACCAGTTCTAACCCTCTAGGCAACCCCTGAATGTACCAGCACTGGGTTGAAGAGGGACACAAGTTTGTTCCGTGACAATCTCCAAACCACAGGCAGTGTTGTCAGGTTTGATGTGCGCAGGCAAAACCACAGACCTGAATTGTGTTTCTTGAAGAAAAGAGTAAGACAAAAGAATGTGGAAAAAGATCATACTATATAAAAAAAACCCCAGATAATATTTTCCCCTTTTTCCAAAGCAGAAGAGAACAGGGACCTCTGGCTAGTGCTCCATCAGCAGCAGGGAGGTGCCTGCAGAGGCTGTTAGCTCAACCGAAGAGCAAAAAAGCTGCACCCAGTGCAGGTACTGACACCTGTGCCAGGTGAGTGTTGCCCTTCCTCTCACTGCACAGCAAAGGATCACTTCAGACACAAGCAGAGGCCTCCGTTATTCAAATACCACATTTCAGATCCTGGCAGCAGCAAGTTGGATGGTGTTACCTGCTCTGCAATGTGCTCACTAGAGGGCAATGTGGGCTAGAGCATCCACTGAACAGGGAACCAGCTATCTAAGATCTTATTATAAGATATTAAATTATTATTCACCTCTAGGCTAACTTAAGAAACCCCAATGTTAATTGTGTTTTTACATTTTCTACAGTTTGTTCTAAAATCAAGGAAACAACTGGCTTGCTCCATGCCCTTTTTGTTATCTCTTTTTGAGACTCAGCTGATTGCAGTAATAGTATTTTACACTTTATCTCACAAATCAAGTGGGTTTGGAAAAAGCCAAGGCATGGACTGTCATGATGGACAGTCTATGGCCTGTACAGAGCTCGACCACGCTCGAGGTTCAATGGAGCACACCACTGGGCACTGGAATTGTGCTATTACTAGGCAATTGTGATAGGGCCTGTGGTTCAACATATACGTTAATTTCAAGGGGAAATTAGTCAAGTTAGAATTTGCTTAAGACATCCTTCCTCTTTCAGAGAAATTCTGTGCGATTGGTAGTCATCCCCTTACTAGGAAAACACTTTCCACATCCTCCACCTAGTCCTGAAAACATTGAAACTACTGCTTAGTAGAGAGAGGGTCTAGTAAAATCCCTTTTCCTGGTCCTGGGGTTGCTGCTAAGGATAAAGAGGTGCAAAACCTGTGGCTAATTTATCACTGCTTGCTAGGTTCTCATGCTTCCCTCTAACTTTTAGATCAGCCTGATTTGTTAGAGCTGGAGGGCACCAATACCAGGCGCAAATAGATCAAAGGTCTAATCCTGGCACCATCAGTCTTGCAAAACTCCCATTGATGGCAATGTAACTGGCAATCAGTAGGGGATACTTCAGACTTTTCCTTTCATCCTCAGCTTAAAATTTATTTCTATTGCTCAGAGCAGTACATTCAGCAACAAACATCCTCCTCCAGAAGAGAAAGGGAAAACATTCAATACTGCCCTGGAAACAAATGCTCCTTGATCTGCAGGGCTGGCTGAGCCTCTTCAAAGGGGCTGTGCTCGGTCCTACTTCCAGTATGTCAAAGAGGAGTAGTGCATGTCCCCAGTGTAGTTAGCCCTCCAGAGACCAGTGAAAAGTAAGATGAGGAAGGTTTCTCCTTCATGAGAGGAGTCTGAACTTTTGACAAGATTTTATCCCTTGTCCACAATTTACCATTCGAGCAAAAGAAGGAGAATCAGCAGGTACCACAACAACTGTGGACAGACTGTGGCACAGTGATGCTCACTCTGTCATGCAAAATGCACAAGAACCGAATTGCAAACACAGGGATAAAGGATGTCAAAGTTTCAGTAATAAAGAGCTGTCCCTTGGTGATCCAAGTTGCTTTCCAGTAACAACAGGATCCTGACACATAAGCAAACACATTGTTCACAACACGAAGCAGGCAACACATCAACTAGATCTCTAATGAATTAACTAGGGAGAGCAACTCCCAGCAGAAACCATCCTGCCTGGAAATCAGCTATTGAGGGAGATGCAGCAAAGCTTGCCACCCTCACCAAGGTGCAGCCAGGAGGCATCTCATGTACAGTTCACTGAGGACTAAGAGCAGGTTCAGTGAACAGTCACAGGCTGAGCGGAAAAAAACACCAACAAAACCACCACATGAGCAGCTAAAGGACACAGAGTCACTTCAGAGCCTCAGCTCCAGCAGAAGCTGAGAACAAAAGGGAATTTGTCTTGGAGAGCTGCCAACAGGCACCAGGTGAAGGTGAGCTGAGCAGGTGAGAAAGGAGAAGGAAAAGCAGCATCTCCCATGGAGGGACAGCCCACAGGGCTATCAGATCAGGAGCTGTTCCTCTTACAGAAGGAACAGATGTTTCCCATCACACCCCCAATTTCTACTTTCCAATCCCTTTCCAATGCAGTGTTTCCTGTGTCTGTTCTCTTCTACCTACTGGTTTTGTTTGTTTACATGAAACCCTAAAGCAAAATGGTCCTACCTCACACTCCTCCCAAGTGCCAACACGAAGCATCTGCAATTTGTTTTGCCTAATAATAGATTGTGAAATCACATATAACAGCAAGATAGGCATTTCTGACTCAAACCTCACAGTTTAGACACAAGCTAAGGCTTGCTTCAGGAACATACCTCTTTGGCTTCAAAAGAACCATCTCAGGAACACAGGAGAAGGTGTTAACACAATAATTTATCCCTAAAGATGTTGAAAGCTTCTGTCCTTGTCTGCCTCAACATCTAACTGGTCCAATCATCAAATCTCCCAGTCAAGAGCCAGTGCAGCTTCCACGTTACCAGCAAAGTGACCTTCGACAGGCCTTTGCTCTGTGCACTGTGAATACTGCCATATCTAACATTCAACTTAAAGCACAGTTTTTGGAGATCTGCAATTCAGCAAGCATCTCAGCTTGGTACCCAAGGATCCAACTAGCACTGTGGACCCATCTTACAGCTCTGCATGGGCATCCTGCTCCCAGGATCAAACTACTCTTCACATTTGTGCTAGCCATTTAAAAACCTACCCTGAGCACACCTTCCTGAGCTCCAGCCACCACTGCAAGCAGACCCTGAGCCCAAGGGTTAACAACTTTCCTGACCTTACCAAGAGGGTGGCTGAGAAGTGATTGAGAAGCACTCACTTTGGAGATCTTGGGGAGAAAAAAAATGGTGGGAGGTTACACTGAGAAATGTCAACATTTCCCCACTGTCCCAGTTTCAGGATGAAGCTGGCTGTGGAGCTCACTTCTTCCCAAAATTCCCCTGTCACAACAACCCTGTTGCTAGTTCCAAGAGCCAACATCAAAAAGAGGAGTCATGCTCCAGCTGTTCCAAAGTGAAGACTTTGGAAAGTCTCTCCTTTCTCTCCTTTTGAAAGGAAGGAGATCTGTTTGTGATGCACTTTGGAAAAGTTCAGATAGATACAAAGCTCTTGTCCAAAGCAACCCACTGCCAATGAAGCCCTGGAGAGCACTATGAGAATTGTCTCCAGGGACTTGCAGTCCCATCTTAAGTTTGCTTGAGCCATCTTGGACAGTTCTGGAAAACACTGCTTGCTATTTCCACAGCAACCTGGGTCATCCAAGCTGGGTCCAAGGTGCACATGCCCAGACTGAGTTGTTCCAGTCTGTTCCTCCATGGATTTGTAGGCAGTTGAACTAGATGTGCTCAAGCACCAGGGAGTTAAATAACCTTTACAACTTCCCTCTGGCAGAGCAGTGACACTTCTAAACTGATCCATAAAGCCAAGGCCCTGATGCCCAAAGCACCTTCTCTGCTCTTAGCTGTGAAGCAGTCAAATTAGAGACCATTAGCAGTGAATGACACATTTCCCAATCATGGACAAACCCTGAGTGTTGCAGAGGATTTTCTTTTCTTTAGCTATGGAGATGTCACAGATATCTGCTGGGCTTCTGGTCCCTAGAGCATGGCTGCTCCTGCTCTGGCATTTCCATGAAATTAAGAGTGTGGGAGGTTGTCCACAGAGCTCCTAAGGAGCAGCACACCTTCAGCAAAGCAGATGGCCAAAGCACCACCCCGAGGGACAACTTTGGTGGGTAAAAAGCCAGTCAGTTTGGAAGATGTGGGAAACTCCACGGCAAAGCTTGTGTTACTACTGCATCAAGTAGCTATGTCCCTGTGGAGGAATGGATCGAGGAGCAAAATGTGATCTCTGTGAAAGACAACAGTGACCAGGTGGTTCAGCAACCACCACACAGCTCAGGTCTGGGGTACACAAAGGAGGGCAGAGCACATGCAGGAGCTGCCATGGCCCTGGGGATGCTGCTGTGGACATGGGACAGCATCCCGCTGGGGACGTCAGCCCCAGCCCCCTGCCTGCTGCAGGAACAAGCTCCTTCTAAAAGCACAAAGGCAACTGGCTTTGCAAAGCACGAGATAATCTCAAAACCCTGCTTGTCCCATATTTCCCGCTGCGGGGAGGACGGGGCTGGCCAATGCACAGGGATTACTGGAATATCGTAATTCATCTGCTTTGCAACCTGCCCTTAAAGAGACACAACCCCAGCACACTGTGGGAATCGGAGGCTGACTGGTACAGACTGGAGATGCTGTATTCTCCTGCACACACAGTACTGGCCCTCACACTCAGTGGGCAGAGCCCATCATTTCATTTTCCTCATATTTCTGTTAGTTGATGAAACCTCAGAAATGCAGGGCAGGGGGAGGCTCCTCCTATCAGATAGTTCTTCCCTGTGGCAAAACCCACTGGACTCATCTGGGACTGCCCACACTCCCTGGCAGACAGCGTGCCCACGAGCCACCCCATTGCCAGGGATACCTGCACCCCACACAGCCCAGCAACAGTGCTCAATTCCAGGTCTCTCCTTCCCAGCTTTCCTCATTTACCATGGAAAGACATCATTTTTTTTCTGTCATTAAGACTCCTTGTCTGCACAACCAGCTGCTCATCCCCACCTCCTGCTCCCTTATCACTCCTGCTTATTTGCACCCCTGGATCAACTGCAGGAAGCTTGAGTAGGTGGCTTTGGGCTCAGGGCATGTTTTCATTTGTTCTGCTTCCTCAATGCAACCACTGAACCAAAGGGAATTTTCCAACAATCCTGACAGATGTTTCCAAGTGCCTGCAGCTGTCGACTAATGAGAAGCAACTTTGGGATAATTCACTTTAATGTTTAGTCTTTGTTCTGATGGGGATCAAAGTGGTTCCAGCCCTGTGTTGGTATGAGATGGAGAGGAGGGAAAAGGTTGGGTGGCTTTTCCCATCTGTCCACATAATGACAGCTACCTGAAGGGAGGTTACAGAGTTGGGAGTAGGCCTGTATAACTCAGCAACAGACAACAGAATAAGGGGAAATGGGTCCAAGATGCACCAGGGGTGCTTAGGGATATGATTTAAGGGGTAGACTTGGTAGTGTTAGGGTGATGACTGGACTAGATGATCACACAGGTCTTTTCCAATCTACACATTTATATGATTCCAAGATTTCTTAGTTTTGCCTCCAGGAGTTTAAAAACAGTTAGACCCCTCAGATGGGGGACATCTACCTGGGGGTGCTCAAATGATGCCAAGAGACTGGGAAGGATGCCCTGGCACTCCCAAGGTAGCAGGAGAGTGAATTCCCTGCTCAGCCACAACCTTCCCAAGGACCATTTGCTGCATGTAATTTTTTGACCTTTTAAGGAATGTTAGTCTCTCCCTGTGAAACCCTGCAAGATATACAAATATAAAGCTGTATTTCAGTAAACAGGGACAAAAAATGCATTAGAACAAATCTCTGAATGTTGATTCTAAGGTCTTCTCATTGACTGCACTGTAACAGCTCATTGCCTGCATTTGTCTGCAGTTCAACACCTGGAAAAAGAACCAACAGTGCTGTCCTGAGACATCCCATTCCTCACTGTCCAACCTGCAGATGCTTTTGGCCAGTGAAACAGCTCCAGCAAGCAGCAAACCCGCAAAGCACAAGTATTGGGCTGAATCTGAATTCTCTCATTACCATGGGACCACTTGTGATGGGAAGTCCACAGAGGGGTTCAGTATTTGATTGCTCAGCCTTTAGCCAGTGAAATAAATTATTACCTAGTTAGAAATCAGGCAGCCTTGAACGTGTCCCATCAGCTTCTCCCCTTCTCCTATCAAACCTTTCCATCAATTTGCCAAATCACTTTCTGCAGCCTGTAAAATCAGCTCCTGTTTCATGAAGATTTATTGGTTTTTAATACAAGCTACTCACTACTATGGAAATGCTGCACAATGACTTCTTTAGCCCTGTGTTTAATGAGACTTAATGGCTGTATCTGAAGCTGGTTGGGAGATTTAATTTACGTATCAAGAGGCAGAAAAAAAAATGCACCCATGCTACAGATACAATTTCTACTGTTATTCTTCCCAGGCTGCAGAGAGAGCTTGTGGTAGTGGCTTTCCCCCTGCCGGCTGGAAAAGACTAACTTCTTCACAGTGCAGTTCTTTGTTCTGGCCTATATTTAGCATTCAGATGTTAATCCCTAAAGAAGTTGCTAGGACTTGAAGATACAGTTAGAAGAGGTTTCTCCCCAGACTACCAGTGTCCCTTTAAATATTGATTTCCATCAGAATTCAGGATTTCTCTAAGGAAATGTCTCTTGGCTTTGAGATGAAATCTGACTCCTATAAGAGCAGGTATTTTGCCTGGTGAACCACCCTGCGTTTTCAATTATTACCAAGCCTTACATTTGTTTTATCAGCAAATCCCAGTCTCCAGCACTATCAAGGCTACATTTGAAAGGATCAATGTTATACCAACAACTGACAGTCCCAGGGGATCCCGATGCACACACAAGATGTTTGCAGAGCAGCACAAAAAGCGACTGAACTTCTGCATCAGGAGCACAGCTCAGTGTCCAGCCCCAAATTTTCCATAGTGACTGGGTGCACTTCTGGCAGCTCAAAAATCACACCCGGTAGCTGTCTTGTGCCCTTATTTTGATATGGATAGGAATAAAGAAAACTCAAGCAAAAAACCTAAACTAAATCAGCCCCCCCACCAAAAAAAAAAACCAACAATCAAACAAACCCTAAACCAACCAAAATCCCAGCCCAGAGCTCTATTTGTATTGGTTTCGAGGTTACCCCCTTTGCCCAGCTGCTGCAACAGAATCACCAATGACTTTGCAGAGAAACAAATCACCCAATGAGAAAAGAAAGCTCCACAACCCTCAAAACTGCATTTGCAAGCAAACCAAAAATGAAAGTATCCAATCTGTGAGTACCCAATCTGAGCTCTGCAAACTCCCGCTGTATAAATGTTGGAATTGCTTTGGTCACACTGGGAACAAACTGTTCGTCCACCCTAACAATTTTTCTCCCCAGTACCCATCCAGGCAGCAGAGGGGCTGCTTGCTGCATTTCTTTCCTTACTGATGGGAAGCTGGAGAAGAAATTTGCTTATGCTAATCAATCCCTGGCACCAGTCACACGAGACACTAATCCACTAGCAATCTCCATCAGTCGCTGCATATTTAACTAAAGCAGTGAACACTCGTGGAGGATTATGAACGCAGAGGTATTGTTGTAGCACTGTTTTCCTACTTAAGCTGCAATTGCTC
Organism: Corythornis vintsioides; assembly: GCA_025447755.1. Classification (NCBI taxonomy): domain Eukaryota; kingdom Metazoa; phylum Chordata; class Aves; order Coraciiformes; family Alcedinidae; genus Corythornis; species Corythornis vintsioides. The sequence goes on along the minus strand of JAOEGS010012195.1, from coordinate 250 downwards.
CAACGTCCCATCTCCTAATATTTACATACACTCTACATATAAACAACCTGCAGAATCACATCAGTTCATGCAAATATCCTGGTCAGAGCACAAAAGCACTCGTGCCACGTGGTGATTTAATAGATCTCCCTGCACCATACAATGCTGTGTCGCCATTACCCTTGGCCAAAATGCTTATGTTCACTGTGCTTATTTGGATAAAGCAGCATAATTGAAGGTATATATATTTAATATATTGATTGATAATATT
>JAOEGS010012194.1:0-30619 GCA_025447755.1 Corythornis vintsioides | reverse complement strand
CTGGCGCGCCCTCCCCCGGCCCCCCCCCCCCCCGCCCGGCCGCTGGCCCGGGGCCGCTCTTGGGTCGCGTCTGCTGGAAAGAGCCGCCGCCGCCGCCGCCGCTTGGCTGAGCCCTGGGGGGCTCGGCGGAAAGCCGTGGCCAGGCATGGGCCTGATCTTTGCAAAGCTGTGGAGTCTCTTCGGTAGCCAAGGTGGGCGCGGGGGCCCGAGTGGGTTGCGGGGGAGCGGTGAGGGAGGGCGAGCGGAGCCCGTGGGGCTGAGGGCAGCCGGCGTAGCTTGGGGGGTGTCTCTGGGCGCGGATCTTCCCCTGAGGCTGAGCGAAAGTTGGGCATTTCTTTGTGCGGCGCCTTGAGCAGCGGTGCCGCGGCGCCTCCTGCTCGGAATCGCTTTGTTCCGTTGGCTCTCGGGTCCCCTCCTCTCCCCCTTCCTCCCGGGCTCCTCCAGACGCGTCTGTGCGGGGCAGCCCTGCAGGCCGTGTGCTCCTCAGTTCGCCTCCTCCTGAAAGCTGCTGCCTCCCACATGTGGGGTTTTCAGCGTTGTAGCGGCTGAAGCTTCTATGGGCGGTGAGGGTTTTGTCTCTGCAGGCTCTGGTTTTGCCTGCTGTTAAAAGCAGGCTGGGTTTATTTTTTAGCGTCGAGGAAAAAAGACAAAACAAACACGCCCCATACTTGCGCCGGGACCACAAAGACTTCAAGTTAATGTTTTGGCCAAAGGTGCTAGTTAAATACCGTTAGGGATCCAAGAAAGTAACTTCTTAAGCCAGGATTGGAAAGGTCACACAGGGATCGCTTTCCCTGCTCCCAGCCCCACTGTAATGATGCTTCAAGCCAGAGTTCACAATTTGTGGCTGCCACTGCCTTCAGCTCAGTAGAAAAAAAGTAGAAACGTATGGTTTATCTCTTTATTTATTTATTTGACTGAATGTTGCTTACTCAGCCTTCTTTGGTTAAAAAATAGTTGAGGAATTTATCATGGGTGTTGTTTTTTCTTGAGACCCTGAGTTTGGAGCAAGCTGATGTTTACGTTGTTCTCTGGTCAGATTACCAAATGTTCTCTTCATTCCCCCTTTAAAGTTACTAAGAAAGTGGTGAAGGGTTTTTTTGTGCAACAGTGTCACCAATGCAGCATTGTAAGTGTTGAAGGCAGGTACCCCTGGTGTCCCTTCAATAGCCATGTCACTGTAAGTGCACATAACCCAGTTTAATTCTGTAAATACCAGAGCAATCTTCATCTGTGTGCACGTTAACATCTGTGTATCAAACTGTCTTTTAATGAGATGGGAATGAGATCCAGACCATTTCTCTTTCCTGCATATGCCATCCCAACACATCATTCATCAAATCTAACAGAGTTTTCCAAGTTTGGTGGTGGTAGTTTGAAGATTCTTATTTTTCTGAACTGGAAAACCCATTTGTTAAGACTCAAGGTTCCTCCTTTTCTCTGGAAACTGTTGAGCACTGCCTTGCTTTTCATAAAATGCTGCAATCTGTGGCTCCTTTCCTTCCAAGAAGGACTCCAAAGAGATGTTGATAAGCAGAGAACTGACAGGAGATAACTTCTGGTAGCTTTTAGTGTTGGTCTGATTGGTACCTTATCAATATTTGTGTTCAGGAAGAGGTTCAGATTCTTGTTTTGTTGCTGGGATTCATTTGGTTTGGGTTTTTTTCTCTCTCTTGTGGTGACCATAGAGAGAAAGTGAGTCTCTTTTCATGGGCAAAATGGAAATTCTACCCTAGAAAAATCTCTCAAAACTTTTTTTTTAACCCATGTATTGGGAAATTATTCTTTAATTCCACGTGTGTTTTCCTTTAAATATTACTATTAATAGTAATGGGTAGTAACTATTGAGTTGGTTTTGGTTAATCTTCTGGTTATATTGAATCTAGACTATTTCTTGGAGAATTCATGAGCAGTCCCATGAATCTGCTTGTTGAGCAGACTGGCACAGAAACACAATTTTGCCTGCTTACATGGAATATACCAAAGATGTAAATAGACCCCTCGTGTGTGGAGCCTCTCATCAGTTCTTCATGGCTAGTGTGGGTTGTGCTGATAGTCTGAAGCACTTGACACTGGTGAAATGGAAGGTTAAACACAGCAAAGATGCAGAAGGTGCCATCTGTCCTCATCAAGTAGAGCATGGGGGAGGAGATGTGCCCAAGTGCTGGAAGATCCAGAGCAGGCAATTGTTGGCATTTCACTCATTTGAAGTATTTGTTGGCATTTAATTCGTTTTAATTATGCACCACAGTTTTGTTTTACATAGATGTGAATAATAGATGAGCAGAAGATGCCAAAAATCTGAAAGGAATTTGATCAATAAAGTCTGGACAGTGGTCAGTAAATATTTCCTAATGAGATAATACTGGTAACTCATTGTTTCTGAAAAATGCACATCTTAAGAAAACTAAAATGAGCTCCATGCATTTTTGTGCCTCAGTGCAGATAGATTAACTTTGCTCTGTCAGCAAAACCTTGTAATGAAGGTACCTGAGATCCTAATACAGCACTGAATAAAACTATTAATTTACACATCTTCTTTACTACTTTTGCAGCTTTATTCCTTTGGCAAACCAACACTGGCTCATGGTGAAAAATGTAATGGTTCAAATAGCATTGTGTGGCTTTGACCTGTGATGGGAGCTATTAGACTGGGAAAGCCTTTATCTCTCTGGTTTTTGTTTGGCTTTTGGTTGGTTTCTCCTGGCAGAATGCACTTGATTTTCCATTGCAGTGCACCATCTACTCTCCAGATCTGCTCTGTGGGATTATGGAGCAAGAAAAGCTGCAGTGCTGAGCAGTTGGATGGAGCTGGGTGATGTCTGTGCTGATCTAAGTCAGTGACTAATGAAGGAGAGGAAGGCTAACTAACAGTCTCTGCCCTGAGCATAGTCCATTAGGGAATAGCTATTGAGTTCTGTGGCTATGTTTGGAAGGGTTCATTTCCAGTTTGAGTTTGGCAGTAGTCTTTAAACAGTGGCTTTTCCTGTTTGGGTTGTGGTGGTGGTCCACACTGTTCCAGGGCTTTATTTTAGCTCCTTCTTTTCTGGTTTCCTTGCCTTTGCAGTGTTAAAAGTTAAAGCCAGAAGGAGGACAATAAGCATTTCTGTGTCTTTCAGCTCTCAATAGATATTGTCTCTTGAGTAGTAATGTTGTGAGAGAGATATTTTACTTATAACAGAAACAATTGGCTTAAAAATAGATTTGGTCTTTGTTGGGTTTATTTTTCTAGTTGACTTAATGATGGCTTCCTGATTATTTTTCCTTATTTTTGAAATAAAAAAAAAAACTGCTATAAGGACAACTGGTAAGCTGTAAGTCAAGGTGGTTAAACTTCTGTAATGCCACAGTTCACTTCACTTAGACTCTCTGACAGTTCCCAGCCTCTGCCAGCAGGTCAGCAGGACAATTATCTACAAAACCAAACGGGTTTTGGTTCCAGTGACCACTAAAAGCTACTTTCTTGTAATCAAGTCTGGAAAGAAGAGATGGATTTAAGCAGCTCCTTTGTGCTTAAGAGTCAATGGCAGCTTTTAGTATGCAGAAAGAATCCTTGTATGTCTTTGAACTTCAGTAAAAAACCATTCCTCCTGCTTCCTCTTTGGCAAACTTCAGTCTGCATTTTCTCTTCAGCCTTGAAGCCTCCAAGATTATTGTGCTTCTCAACTAGATGAGGCTTTTGTTTCACAGCCTGAAAAGTATAGGTACCCTTTCCAATATTAATTTCTTCTTTCAAATACATTGGCAATGAGCCTTGGTCATCATTTAAGTATTTAGCAATTTATTATTTTTAATTTTTGCAAATTAGAAGGGGCAAAGTTGTGAGAATGGAATCTTCAGTTGTAGCTCTACAGAGGATATAGAAGAGTAAGTTGAAGAAAAGAGAGTATTGTATCTTGTAACCTCTGCAAGATCATCTCCACTGTCCTGTTATTCTGTAATGCTAGACTGCCAGAGACTTTTTTTTTCCCCTGATAATATGACTTTTTATAAGCAATCTGCCAGGAATAGTTTATATAATTCTTTGGATTCTTTTAAATGGTAGTCTAACACTGTCTTTTTTTTTCCCCCTCTGCATCTGCCTACTTCTTCTACTTATTTTTTTCCCTCTTTCTACCTGATTTATAAAGACTCTGCTCTTCTGCTCTGGCAACTCTGTTATGGATTTTCTTCTTCCTTTGCCAAGAACATGGTGGACTGGGAAGATACTCATGAATACAACCCAAACTGAGTTTGAATACCAGCCAGTGAAAGGGAGAAACTTGGGTTAGTCTGTAAGTACAGCACACAAATATGAGCATAAAGCACTGCCTATGGTTTGCTCCATCATTGTCCTTTCTCTTACATGTAACCTCTCCTAGTTGCTCTTGTAGTCTTGCTAAACAATTGTTCCTAGTTTGGCAGTTTTTAAGTTCACATGTTTTTCCTCTAATGCACATATTCAAGTAAAAATTATGTAATCTAACCAGACTAGGCAGAAATTCAACTTCTGAATAACTCCCTAAGTGAAAAGTTTTTACATAGATGACAGTTCTGGAAGCAGCTGCCACTAATAAAAGGTGGAATCTGCTACTTGTATGAGATGCTGATGCTTTCATTGTATTATTTTAATCCCCAAATCAACATTAATTAACACTTTTGTGGCCATTAATCTTGTTTGTGCTTAATCAGTTAACCAATTAGTGCTGAACCATTCATGCTTCAGTGGCTTTCAAAACCAGTCATCTCAATTGAGCTTTTTTGTTGTTGTTGCTGTTTTAATTACTTCAAGTAGCATGATATTCTTTCATCCAGTGCTTTTCTCATTCATTCCTACAAGACTGTCTTCTGATATGAAGGTGGGAAGGAGCAAAATAAGCCTGACTGGAATTCCTTCTTGAAAAAAAACCACCAGAATTTGGCAACAACAGAGTCATCATCCAGGCAGTAGTTGACAAGGTGGTTGTTTTGAAAACAACAGGAGGGTGTTTCTGTGCCTATATTTTGAAAGCCTTTTAATCTCAACTGAATTGGAAGAAGAGATGGGCAATCTAGCTATGAGGTATGGGTTATTAGGGTTGAAAGCAGAGAGGATTTTGCACCATTTATGTATTGGCTAAGGTTATTCCTTACTGGTGCTGGTGCTTATGGGGTTAAAAGTAATATTGGATTTAAGGCCAGGAAAAGTTCTTTCTTAGAATGTGATGGCAGGATGCAGTGATAGGGAAACTGATGCAAAGAAAGAACCTTTCAACATTTGTTAGGGCCATATCACAAAGCTAAACTTCTAAAAGTCATAAGCAAGAGGTTGTTTTATTAAAATCACTTTCCATGTAGAAAGATCTAGGTGGTTATATAAAAATAGATTAAAAACCAAACAAACTCATTCCTTAGATCACCCATTTGTGTGTGTGTGGGGGAAACCACCAACTTGTTATGATTGATCTTCTGACCTTTTAGCAATTTCTTAAGTTTTAAAGATTGAATGTGGTAGTTTGGAGGAAATATCTGTGAACTATGTTTTGCTTTGGAATAAGTGCACTAGAATTTTAAATATTCCCCCTTCAAAACTCAGTCTGTTCACAGACTTTTTATTCTAGTTTTACTTCTAGTATCTGTGTGTAAATGCTCTGCTCTCAAGTGATTTGTTTGTCATTAAATGGATCAGTATCCTCTAACATCACACCTGTCAAAAGAACCACCTGCTAATTGGATGTGCTACTTTATTTGAAATTCTAAGAAGGATTAACTGCAGGGAAACATACAAGTTCTGGAGTTTCTGTGTGGGTTTGGTTTTGTTTTTCTTTGCCCCATGAAGTAGTATTGCACCATTTGGAAGATGACTATCCTGGAACTCTCCAGCAGGTTGAGGGAGGGGATCTTTCTCTTCCCCTCAGCACCATGAGGCCTCACCTGGAGTAGTGTGTTAACTTCCAGCCTCTGCACAGGAGAGACATGGACATACCAGAGAGAGGCAATGACCACAAGGTGGTTGAAGGGACTGGATCATCTCTCATACAAGAAAAAACTGAGAGGGCTGAGACTGTTCAACCTGAAGAAGGCTCAGAGGGGATCTAGATCTTGTTAATGTGTTTAAATAGCTGAAAGGAAGGTGTGAAGAGGACAGAGCTGATCTCAGTGGTGCCAGGTGACAGGACAAGAGGCAGTGGACACAAACTTCATACACAAGTTCCCTCTGAGCATATCAGGAGACACCTCCCTGCTGAGGGGGTGACTGAGCACTCACTGGTACAGGTTGTTGATTCTCCACTATTGCAGATACTCAAGAGCCATATGAACATGATGCTGAGCAACTTGCTCTAAATGTCCCTGGCTGAGCAGGTGTTTGGACAAAATGACCTGCAAAAGTCTCTTTCAGCACCAGCCATTCTGTCATTCTGTGACTTCTCAGTTCAGAAATTGCAACACTGGAATTTGAGATCTGTACAAAACAGCTTCCTCTTGTTTTTCACTGTGTGAATGATGGTGGTCCCTTAAGTGGTTATTATTTGAATGTTAGCTTAGTATGTTGTGCAGTCTTTGGATTGTGTTCTTAAGATGCTATGCCTCTAAGACTTCCATTTTTGTCATTGTACTTTTCCTTCTAAGACTTTCTCTTAAAGAAATAATCATATTAGTAACTGTTCCTTTATGAACACTTCCAGTACTGACTTTTTCTGAAACTGTAGTCTCAAGAAGATGAGGCTTTATGGATTTTTATTTTTTTTTCTCCTTTCCTGAAATCACCAGTATTCTTTGTAAGCTATTGAAGTAAGAAGGAGTTGCTGTCTTCAGTAAGGAAAAATGATTAACCAGAATGATAATTATTGTTGTTTACACTAATTTAATCTTTTCTTTTTCTTTTTTCTTTATTTTTGTGGTTATGCAGAGCACAAAGTAATCATAGTGGGACTTGATAATGCTGGCAAGACTACCATTCTTTATCAATTGTAAGTATGTGAACTATTTTCTTTTTCTGTTTACATTTTAGTATGTGTCACTGTTTAATCATTGAAAATTCATCTGGGCAAACTGATGGGGCCTCTGTGGTTCTAGATCCCAGTTTGCACATTAATGGTATTACTTGTTTGAAACAGAGTAAGTATTTATATAAGTGAAGGAACTGCAGTGTTTTAAAACTGAACTGTAAATTGAATAACAAAACTGTACATACAAGCAGAAAGTGAACTGCAAGTTCTTTTGCCATCAAAGCCTAACTTTATTTGTAACCATAGAAATATTAATGTCACCAAGAAATGCAGAGAAGAAAGTTTTTTGCTCTTAAATATTTGCTCTTTTCAATAAAAATTCAAACAGACTTTTTGAAGCATGCCTGTTTTTTGAATAGTTTTTATCAGTTACACATTTACTTTTTCTACAAGAAGTTTGATGTAATTGAGCTGTCACTAACCTTGTGTATTTTCCTGGCTGGTCTTTATGGTGGGATATTGTTTCTTTTAGCTTGATGAATGAAGTGGTGCATACTTCTCCAACCATAGGAAGCAATGTAGAAGAAATAGTAGTGAAAAACACTCATTTCTTAATGTGGGATATTGGAGGACAAGAATCATTAAGATCATCATGGAATACCTATTACTCAAACACAGAGGTATGAGGAGTTGCTTCAAAGTTTGCAAATTCAATAAGGTTGTTTGAAATTATTATTTATTTCTTAGAAATACTGGTAGATTTTTAAATAAAGATTGCAACAGCATTCCTTTTCAATCTGAGGAAGAATGTACTCCAAAAGTGTAAGGTGTCTCTGGTATGCAGCCAGTTTTCTTGTAACATTTGGAGTATTTTTTCCTGAATACTTTAAATGCTGGTGTTTGATCTGTTTATATCTGTGATATAAACTATGAAGTTGAACACTTTTCCTAGACAATTAAACTATATCAAAATACATTTCAGACCAAATTTTTTTTTTTTTAATTAGCTTAAAAGATCATTTTGCCATGTACTCTGCAAATTCAGTACAGATTTGCAGTGGTTAATCTAACTTTTGTACATCTAGTCTGAAATGGCTTTGGGGTAATGATAATTGAGGATGAAGAATAGAATATTCTCTAGGCAGAAGCATTTTAAAATCTTAGCTTGTGGCTTTTAGCTGAAGGATAAAGTAAGCTCTACCTGAGCAGTACTTGTGAGGTACTGGTAAAGCTGCCATTGCTGGCAAGCTTGCACTACAACCTGAGAACAGTTGTTTTTTGGGGGTTTGGTTTTTTTATGCCAGAAGGTTATAAATAAAACACACACATAAATCTCTGTAACCTCACTTTGAGACTTATACATTGATAAATTAAAAAAAAAAAAAAAATCAGACTTAATTTCTGCTAAGAGCAGAGGTCTTTTTCACATATTGCTCATTATATAAGTGTTCTGTCCTAGACTGCCCTTTGAGAAAGGGGAGATTAGAGTGATCCACCCCACCTATTGGGCAGCTTTTTATCTCCTCAAAGCCTGGTGATAACATACCAACTTGCACCTACATAGTATTTTTAACTTATTTTTAATTTTACCTAGAAAAATATGGCTACATCTGAGTCACATAAACAATCCTGCCAGAATTACCTGGTGCATTTACCAGTATTTCCTGTCCACTGAGAATCTTTGATTCTGAAATCTGGGGAGATGTATGTATTAGTTCTTTTTTTGATCCTTTTGGGATGTTCTTTTTCAAATTCTGGCTAGTAAGTGTTTTGAAATCCAGTGTTTTCTAGCACTTTCAGAGAAGAACTTTCTCTTTACTTAGAAGAAGCTTTGTCTGCTGAAAACAGTTGAGAAAGACAAGGGGATCTGTTTAGTATGCTAATTCCATCCTCTCTTATATGAATAATTCCTTTACTATTCCTTTTCAGCTGCTAGCCATGTCAAAGACACATCAGCATTCAACTGATAAGTTTGTCATTTTGTGATCATTTTCTGTGGGTAATGGGCCTTAATTTTTATAAGGAAAACTGCTTTGGAGTTGCAGTATGTATGTTGGAGAATTATAATGGTGAATTCTACTTATTTCCTACTGTCTCTTTTTGGTTGTTTTTTATTTTCTCTCCTTATCTGTAAATTGAAGCAATCTAAACAAAATCTTTGGGGTAGTCTAAAAATCCCACAGATTTGTTTAGAACATAGGCTTTTCAGAGCATATCTGTTCTAATTGGGTTCTGTAATTTTGTAATTCTGCTTTGAGTCCAAGAGTATTCTTACAGAAAGGACATTGAGACAGGCTAAAGGACAGAAGATCTGGGGGCAGAGAAACAATGAGGGAGCTCTCATGGTTTAGTTATTGGAGGTAGATGCAAATGGAGAGAGCTATGGTAAAAAGAGAAAAATGATGGAAAGCTGTTCCCATCTAGGAAGAGAAGTGATGGAGTCTCTCAGGTGAATGTCATCTCCCTGGTTTTTCTCCAGTGCATCATATGTTCCCTGTAATTTTTATTATTTTTTTTTTTTTAATACTATGTGTATAGTTGTCATCAGAACATGCTTGATTTCCACCCTCACTGCTCCCAACTGTGACACTGTTCACACTGCTTGGAGCATAGCCTGGGCAGGTCAAGTGTTGGACACTGATTGTTACTCTTTGTGTACACATGCTATTATGTAATGCTTACAACTGTTGTACTCCAGTATTACCCACTGTGTAACATCTTGTCTTTTTCTCCTCTATTATAACACTGTAGAATAGAAGGTGCAAAATAAGGGACAGACAGAGTGGAGTAAAAGAGTGATTTCCATTTGCTTCCCTTGAGAGACCTGCTGTCCCAGCTCTGGCAGTGTCAGCACTCACAAGTGCATGGCCATGAGAATTATGTTCCTGCCAAGAACATTAGGAGTAAAATCACTGCTTGAGCTGTCTCCAAGTGCCAAGGTGGAGGGTGCAAAGTTGTGAGTCCAAGTGCACAGGTTCTTTGTGTTACAGAGGTTAAGGTGTTGCACAACAGCCTGGCAGATCCTTAGCTTTCTGAAGTCTGATGTACTGATTGGAAATAACATTTCTTAAGCCTTGTGACTAAGGTGATGGTGAATTGCTACAAATGCTTGCAAAATAGGGGACTTCTTAAGTTGTCTGAGTATGCAGGTAGTAGTGGACAGTGAAGGACAGCAAGTGTGTCCTTCACATCTGAAATGTAATCTGCTATGTGTAGCTGCTTTTGATACTTTCATCACTGTTTTGCTTCTATGTAGGACCTGAAAATAGGAAAGTAGATCTTGACAGAAGTGATGAAATGCACAAGCACAGTTTGTGGGGTTTTTTAACTATAATCTTCATGTATGATTCCCAGGTCTAGCAAAAGCCTGTAACAATTAACTTCTTGTTCTATATTCTAGTGTGCTCTGAAAATCTCTGTCTCTCTTCCAGGAAGACTTGTGGTAGTGGCCTCTTGGAAACATGCTTTCTATAATTAATACTTGGTACTTACAGACTGTGCTCCTGTTTTTTTCCCTAGTTCATCATTCTTGTTGTTGACAGCATTGATAGAGAGAGACTTTCTATTACAAAAGAAGAACTTTATAGAATGCTGGCTCATGAGGTATGGTGGGGAGTTGGGATAATAGTTTTCTTTTGTTGTGAACAGCCAAATAACATTTCCTGGTTCCTAGCAAAAATTATACTGTCACCAAAAAAAAATAAATCTGAGTCTAAATGTGCACTCATGTTGGTTACATTTTAAAGCTATGTAACTTATAAACAGGAAAATTGTTATGAAGAACCCTTCTAATAGGGCTTCTCACTCTTGCAAATACTTATTATCATGATAAGGTAACTGGGTATTGTTTTCTACCTCTATTCTTTCAGTTAAATTATTAAAATTTCATGAAACTTTTTTTTTTCAAGTTATTTTTATCTTAGATAGTATACAATTCCATTTCTTCTTTGTTTTACTACTGTTCCTTAAAATTAAGGAGCATACCTAATAGGGATAAATTAGTTTCAGTTCAGTTTCCTTCTAGATTATTATTCTAGAGCTTTATTATAAGTTGTACTGAGGATTTCTCAGGTCAACTCCCTAAACATATTAACATCTACATTGGATTAAATACATTAAAACCTTTTGCAATTGCTCTCGGGCTAAACTAGGGTTCTTTAAAATATAAATATTCCTCTCATTTTTGAAGGACTAAATGCAAAATTACTTGTGTTTAGTACAATGCAAGTAATTCTGTGGACATAATTTCTCTGAAAGATTTGCATTATTTCAAGTTAGAGAGGTTTTTACTTTGTGGTCAATGTAGTTTGGATCTGATAGTAAGGAACAAATGCACCATCAAAAAAAGTGGCAAGATTACTTTTTGTGGTTCAAGTTTTCCCATGTAATTTATTAGCTTCCAGTGTTATAAATTTATGAGATTGTGATCTATCTTTTAAACACAGTTGGTAGACCTAGACTGGACACTTGTAAGATTGAATTTTCAGCTTTGGACCATAAAGGTTTGCCTTTTTTTTTTGCTCTTGATAGAGAAATAGTCTCAAAATTTAATAAACATTTAATTTTGAACACTTTGAATAACTGTCAGCCTCCTGAGTATTGCATTTGTTTACACTTCTTGCTTCTACAGCCATACATCCCAGGTCTTGTAATTCTCATTTCCATACAGAAGCAAAACAAATTGTGACTAGTTTCTGTTTTTACTGAAGCTGCTGAATCATAATCAAAGCTCCATTTTTAGAACAAGAGGATAAAGCTTAGAAGAAATTGGACAGCTTTCTTAAAATTGTTACTGCTTTAATCACCACAGAAGTTAACTAAATCAAAACTAATTTGGAGGGAACAATATCTAGCAGGCGTTTGCATTTGAATCTAATGTAGGTTTTGGAATGTTTATCCAGGGATAATTCTCCACAAATGGTTTGGACATTTGTGAAATGTATTTTAACAAGCAACACCAAAAGGATAGTCATATAATGCATCATAATTTGATTCTCTGTGGAGGATATTTCTGAATAAATTGGTTTCTTCAGTCTTAATGTAATTAATACAATGTCTTTTAAAACTCCATGAAAATGTGGATTATCTTGGACACAGATAAAACAATGGCCTTTTAGTTCTTTATAATAACTAAAATATCTAATAACTCTTGTGAATACTCTAAATTCCTTCTAGGATTTACGGAAGGCTGCTGTTCTCATCTTTGCAAACAAGCAGGACATGAAAGGCTGCATGACAGCTGCTGAGATATCTACATACCTCACCCTTAGCTCCATAAAGGATCACCCATGGCACATTCAGTCCTGCTGTGCTTTGACAGGAGAAGGGTAAATCCTTACTTCTTAGTAGATAATATGTGGTAAATGACAACAGTGTTTTAGGGGCCTATTGACACCAGTGTGGGTTCTTGAAATAACATTTTATGATCTTTACAATCAGAGGGACATTTTGATTTTTTTCCTTTTTTTTTATTGACCATTTGGATGTTGTTTTTTCATAGCTCAAACTGTGGTTTTGACCAAAAGGTGCATAAATTTGTCACAAAGCAAAACTGTTACTAGTATTAAACCTTTTAAATATGTATGCCTTATGCCAGCCATTACTAAAATGAGGACCTGAGCTTTCCTTAAATTATTTGTCTAGAAAGACCCATTTTTGGGTTCATGTAACAAGCTGGAGTGTCTTGCTTACATGGTTTAAGTGTGCTAATTTAATCTTGTTTCTTAAAGCAGTCTTTTAGTGTGTATCAGAGGGGTTTCTTTTAGCTGTGCAGCACAACCATTACAGTAATTTGGAGTTAAAAGGAAAAAAAAAGATTTGGAGTGCCAAGCTTCAATAAAATAGCACACTTGACCATCTTCTTGTGGTTAAAGCCTAAGTAGATTTGGTTTAAAATGCTGATTATTCTGTTTAACTTTTCAATTGCAGCTATTAAAAAAAAAATAATTGTTTTAGATAGATGTTCTTAAACATAAAAACAAGTATAAAATACTTGAAAGATGTTGGAATAGAACTAATCCCAATGTAACATCTCTTATCTTTCAGACTATGCCAAGGTTTGGAGTGGATGACCTCCCTCATTGGAGTGAGATAGCTTTTTGCCTTTTTTTTTTCTTCTCCTTCTTCCCCCAAAAGAAGAGACTGCTATTTATCCTGTGAACATGTACATTTTTCTGTACTTCTGGCTGCTGAGGCAGTGACCATGTTTAATTTATATCAGTCAACCCTCAAGCTGTACTTGAATCAAGTGCAGTTGAAGTGAAACACAAAGTATTTTCTTAACTTTTTTTAATACACTAATCTTCAGCTGGATGAGCATATGGGAACCTGTTTTTAAGCATGGCAATTCCTCTGAATATGTATTCTAACTTTTTCAATGATACCTTTTTAAAATCTGTTTTGTCATTATCAGTATTTCATACTTTCTAAATAATTTGTATAATGTACTAACATTAAATGAGCTCAGTTTGTTTATTAAAGAAAAATTAATGAGTAGATTGACTTTACTCTGACATAGCTTTACCCTCTAAGGTTAACCCTATTTCCAGCTGGGCTTCCTGGGACACCAGTAGAGTTCTACTCAGCATGGGAGTTAATAGTTATGAATGGAATTGTTTAAATGCCAAACAAGTTAGTCATAGTTAATACTGTGGTGTCTTTTTAACCTGGTATATGAATGAACTCCTGCCTTAAAAAAATATATATTATTTCTTTCTCAGTTTCTTAGGTAAGTAGTTTTAAGATACGAATCTTTTACTTCAAAATCCATTTCTGTACAGTGGGTACAAATGCTGTTAAGTGCTGGTTTAGTCATTTAGAACTTGAATTCTTTTTTTTAATAAACCTCTAGAAAATTAAATTTGGAATCACAGCAGCCAGTGTTATGTTTAGTTATGTGTTGCTATAATCTGGTAAAGGTTTAAATACTGCATACAATAACCTTCTTCATCTTTTAGTGACACTTATTCCTAAATGAATGCAAAAACAGAAGGGAAGCCAGATTTATAAACATTGCAAAATCATGGTGCTGTAGCTGGAGATCTCAGAGTGAAGCTGATCTTGACATTTATTTACCTACTATCAAATATGTCTTCAGATTTGCTTGCAGAGAAAATATTTTGCCTTGATTTTTTAGTTTTAGTTTAGAAGCAGAGAACTTTAGATGGTATTTGAATTAGATTCATTCACCTGAAATTTAGGAACTGAAAGTCTGAAAAAGTAGAGAGGTTCCATTTGAAAAAATAGATGTTGAAAGATTGGACCTAGTGATGCTTAATTCAGTTTGAAGGAGATGTAGTTAGATCTGTAAAGAAAATCTCAAGCTATGGATGAAGTTAACAGAGAACTTTAGATGTCAAAAGTAACCAACCAATCACCAAATAGAGAGACAATAAAAAGAGTAGTGGATGCATAATTCCTAGTGGAATCTCAGCAGCAGTCAAGGATCTAACCTCCATAAATGCTGGGCAGGGTTTCCAAAGGCACCATTCTGCACTTTTGCATGCCTAAAAACCATGGTGAGTCTGGTTATTAGAACCATTATGCTAATTGACTGCAATCCTTTGATGACAAGATGTTCTTGATAAATTTTGTTGTAATAATTCAAGCACATTGGGTTCTCTTTAATAATATTTAAAGTTTTGTAAATGTCAATTTTATTACATTTTTATTAAAGCAATTTAAAAAGTATTAGCAAATGTGTTTGTTAAAGAAGACTGAATACATGTGGAGTCAGTGATCCATTGAGTGAAGCTGTGTATAGAGGCTGGTTAGCAAAAGTCACATTTAGGAGGAAAACTATGTTGATTACCAGGTCAAAATGCTCAGAAAATAATTTACATCAGTAAAAAATAGTCCTTAAAGAAAAGAGGAATGCAAGGCAAGGTTAAAATCTGATACTAGAGCTTCTTGTTCCAATGTTCATGCTAACAACCCTTCTAATATGTGAAAATAAGATATGTTTTGTTATTAGGGAAGCAATTATAAATGAAAAAAAAATAAAATTATACTGTGAATGAGGTTTCTTGTTTGGTTACTTGAATTTTAGTTTGCAGTTCAGAATGTAGTCCTGAATATTAAAAAAAAAAACAACCAACCAACAAACCACCAAAAACCACTACAGTTTCTGGATGTACATTGCTTTGATTGTGTGTTTTGGTCTGGTTTTTAAAAATGCATGATTTTATATTTCACACTTTCCAGGTAAAACCATTTGTAAAGATGTAGTTTGATTTCTAAATCTAGTCTCACCTGGTCATATTGTAGTCCTCAGAATATCAGAATAATGAGGCTTTATTTAATTCCTTAACACTTAAGACCTTGGAGGACCTTTACAGAAGGAAACATCCTTGGAAATAACCATGATTTTGATCACCTTACTACTTCATTTTCTACAGTAGCTTTCCATTTATTGTTAACAGCATTTATACTGTGGATTTTTTTTCTGAAAAAGACTTGGAGGGGAATTTTGGGGGGTTTATTTTTAATCAACTTCAGAGCTATTAAAGTAGTTTCATTAAAAGAATGTCTACAATTGGATGCCTTCAGACACTGCACTGACAAATGATGATTTTTATTGTTAATCTGTATGTAGTAAATATATTGCAGGCAGATTTTGCACTTTGAAAACATTCTGCATTTCATAGGATCACAGGATGTCAGGGGTTGGAAGGGAACCTGCAGATCTTTGAGTTCAACCCCCCTGCCAGAGCAGGACCATAGACTATAATCTAATTAGCACAGGTCCCACAGGAACTCATCCAGGTGGGTCTGGAAAATCTCCACAGAAGGAGACTCCACAACCTCCTGAGGAGCCCATTCCAGTGCTCTGTGACCCTTACAGTAAAGTGCTTCCCCCTCATGTTGGGGTGGAACCTCCTGTGCTCCAGCTTCCATCCATTGCCCCTTGTCCTGTCACAGGCCACAAGGGAGAAGAGGCTTCCCCCCACCTCCTGACACTCAGTCCTCATATATTTGTAATTTGTAAATTCCAGTCCCTTCAGCATCCTTGGAGCCTCCATTGGAATCCAGTAGATCCTTGTCCCTCTGCAGCTGGGGGCCCAGAACTGGATGCAATGTTCCAGGTGAGGTCTCACTAGGGCAGTCCAGAGGCAGCAGAACCTCCCTCCATCTGCTGGACACTCTCCTCCTAATGCCCCCCGTTGGCCTTCCTGGCCTCCAGGGCACACTGCTGTCCCATGGACAACTTCTCATCCACCAGGACTCCCAGGTCCTTCTCCATGGGGCTGCTCTCCAGCAGATCACCTCCCAACCTGTACTGGTGTCACTTATTCCTTCCCAGATGCAGGACTCTGCACTTACCCTTGTTAAACCTCCTTAAGCTGTTCTGTGCTCAGCTCTCCAGTCTGTCCAAGTCTCACTGAGTGGCTGCACACCCTTGGATGATCAACCAGACCTCCCAGCTTCATGTTGTCAGTGAACTTGCTGAGCAGACTCTGTTCCATCATCAGTGTCACTGTTGAACAGGACTGGACCCAGCACTGATCCCTGGAGGACTCCACTAGTCTCCAGCTGGACTTGGCACCACTGACCACCACTCTTTGGACTTTATTGTCCAACCAGTTCTTGATCCATCTTGCTATCTGCTCTTCTATCCCACACTTCCTGAGCTTGTTCAGGAATATCCAGGATACTGTAATAAAAGTAATTGATATCTATGTTACAGCCTTAATCAGATCCAAGACCTATTATGTTAAAATACTGCTTCATATTATAATAGAAACAGCTGTGAGTTGTTTAGCATCCTCTATGAGCATGCACCTTGTATTTTTTGTCATGCTTGGATGAGGTTGGCAGGATCTGCTTTTTGAAAGTAGTCTCTGCAGACTTTTAAGCTCTCTTGTTTAATTGAATTCACTTTGTTTGAAGTGGAATTAAGTTTTACAAAGAGCCTTTCCCTTCCCCAGTGTTTTTGACTGTAAGCTAA
The DNA here is from genome assembly GCA_025447755.1 of Corythornis vintsioides. Classification (NCBI taxonomy): domain Eukaryota; kingdom Metazoa; phylum Chordata; class Aves; order Coraciiformes; family Alcedinidae; genus Corythornis; species Corythornis vintsioides. The sequence continues at coordinate 13,765 of JAOEGS010012194.1, read as the reverse complement.
CTATTGTTCCTAAGTAGATCCAGTAATAATTTTAATGTTTCCCTTCCTGTTAATCATTTTAAGACTGAAGAAAACCTTACTGCATAAATAAGTACTAGAAAAAAATAAGATGGCTAATTGAGTAGTGAGTGTGCTACTACTTTCCATTGTTTTTTTGGTTGGTTTTTTTTTTTTGTACAGCTTACTTTTATCTGCTTCAATAGCACATGCAAAGTGAAAACCACTGGTTTTGATCAAAAAGAGTAAGTTGATTTTCCTTTTGTTCCATTTAGCTCATTAAAGTGGGCCACTTGTAGTTACAGGGGAAACAGTTCCCTTTCCTCATCCTGCAGTTCACAGTTAGTTTAGCTTGCAAATATTCATGTTCTCTATTACAATTTAATAAAATGAATTTTTGAGAATTTACTCTTCATAAACTGAAATGCCCCCTGTAAAACATGCTATTTTTTTTTTTTCCAGTTTTGAAACCAAAATTCTGCAGTCAAACTGATAGTCAGTTCACTGTGTAAATATTGTAACAGACACCCAAATATGATTTTGTGGTGGAAAAAGGCTCTGGTGAAAAATTACTTAAGTAATTTATTTTAAAGTAATATTGCATCATTGTTGTGCTCTTCAAGTAATTTTTTTTTTAAGAGAATGTATTCTCATTTGTGCTCTGGTTTGTTTAGCTTTCTGTTTAAAAAGAAAAAGAAAGCTGCTGGACAAAACACTACTTGTAGACAAATATTTACAGACAGACCAGTAATTTGTGTTGAATTGTGAAAATGGGGGCAGGAACTGGAAAGTACAGACACTTGAATTCCTGTTTTCCTGCACAGTTCCAACACTTGCACAAGGATATGCTTTAAACACTAGAGAATTTTTCATTGTCTGTAGCTAGTGTGTTAATTTTGACCTCATTAATATAACATGAATTGCCTTTTTCCCCAACAGGTCTTCTGGAAGATACACAAATGTCACAAGATGGTGAAATCTGACATAAGAAGGGCTTTCTTTTCAGAAAAACAAACGCTGGAACGTATCAGCTTTCTTAGGCACAATGTGATTTATTTATCATTTAAGTCGTTAAGTGCAATGTTCAATCTGAGAGATCCTGAATAGCTATTGCAGGGGTTTTTTTCCACTCTTTTTAAGTATTACTGATGCCAGTTTGTCTCAGGGTCTGCCTGTCGCAGTCTCTGTTCTCACCACTGGAGGTCAGACTTAACAAAACAAGCTATTTCTTCAGGGTGTCCTCCTGCCTTTCCATCCTCTCGGTAATTCGAGTCCTTGTCATATTTTTTTCTCTTTTTTTCCACCCTACAACCTCGCCCCGAGGTATTGTTGCCCTGTACTGTCTCGTGTCAGGTTGCTGACGAGCATGTGATGTATTGGAACAACAACAAAAAAAAAAGGAATTGCATACTGTAGGTTTGCCAAGTGAGATACATTATCCACATGCAGCTGTCTTGATAAATCTAGTCCCATTTCACTTATTTGATTTTATTTCATTTTATTAATGTTTTTTAAATATAGCTTAAGTACTTTCTCTTGGTTTATCTGTGGTGATGTTTATCCTCTAGCCCAGGTGTCCCTAGATGGATGCTCTACAGAACCTGGAGAGCAGTTTCTGGTACAGAGGCACAGATTTCCTCCCGTTTAGCCAGGAAAGCTGTAAGGACAACTTGGGATCCATGTCACAGCTTCCTCCAATATGTGAGGGCACTAGCAGTTTTCTAGTTTTATCCTCTGCAAGTTCTTCTGTATCAAATTCACTTGCTTTTCACCACTGTTTGGGTTTTTTTTCTCCTGAAATGTGTTGTGTTATTCCAGATCTTGCATTAGACCTCCCTTTTTATTTAACTTTTGTTTTTAATCTCTATAAATAGAACATTTCAGAAATATATCTGGAGAGATGATTTTTAATTTTTTTTTTCAGCAGCAATTGATACAGTGTCAAACTTATTTGCACTGTGCAAGTGTATACTATGTTCCAGTTCAAAGAATTAAGACATTATACTGCTGTAAATAGGTTGGTATGTGGCTTTTTATTTGTGTTTTGGTTTTTTTTTTTCAGTTTCTTCCTTATGTGGTAGAGAGCTTCAGTATCCCCAAGCCCATGATTCTGCTCAGCTGTTTAAACACACTGCACACAGTAAAGGGATGAGGACTTGGGCATAGATATTCAAATTTATTTTTCTTTGTCAGAATAAAATTGAAGGGCTGTTGTATTAAAATTGGGATTTGTTTTTGTTTGCTCTTTGATGAAGAGGTGTCTAAGTAGTGTAACACTGCCACTTTAGGGCTTAGGGAAAGCCTTTTATCTTCAGTCCCTTCACTGGGGCAGAACTGGAGCCTGCATTGTGTGCAACTGTAGTGTGTTCTTTAAACATGTTGATTGGACACCTGCTTCTTTTCATCCCAGGAGAATCTCTGACTGTGATCCTAAAGAGACTTTCACATTATTTCAGCCGTGGCAAGCGTGGGTCTTTGTTGTAGTGAAGGGTGTTTGTTTTAGTGGACTGCTCCCTTTCAAAGTCAGTGCAAAACAAGAGGAGGAAAAACTCGTTTGGATTTGTGTGTGTGCACCTTTGGCTATGCTCAGCACTCGGCTGAGTTTGCTTTTCCTTTTGGAGAGTCTATCATGCAAAAGAATCTGGAAGGCAGTAGAGAAGAGAGCAAATATGAACACTATGACCATGATGTCAACACTATCAATGGGAACATCCACCTTGCAACAGCCTTCAACTTTTTCTACAATTAACTTCATGACCTCTCCACACTGAGTGTTTCTGTGTTTTGCCTCTTTGGGCACAGGAACAGAAAGCTGTGTCTTGTCTGCAGTGTGTGGAGCATGCTCATTCATACTACTTTCTGCCCTGCCCACTGTGCAGGCAGCTCTGAGAAAGTTACTGCTTCCTCTAAATAATGCATTGAAAAGCAAGTCTTGACACTGACCTAAGTCTTCATAATATCAGATGTGATGCAGTTTTAGTTTTCCTGACTTTCTCCATCTGTGGAACCACAGACATCTTGATCCTTTCTTTTTATCTCTTTAATGGCCCTTGACAGCTAAACACTGTTCATAGCAGCACAAATCTTGTTCTTTTGAGGTATCCAGGAAGGCAAAAGGTTTTTCATCTAGCTGAGTAGCTCAGAAGATATGGTTGTGTGTTTGAATTGTCAACTCAGTATTTTTGCTGGGCGTGTAAATGAAATTTAGTGTAGAAAATTGTAGGGCTATGCCAGCCTTAAACTGTTATCTGGTCTCTAGTCAGTTATGCCACTCTTCGGTTAGGTTTGTTTCTTAACAGTTGTGTTACTCTTCAGTTAAGTTGCTTTTTGTTTTGCTCCATAGGGACAAACATTTCATGTAGAAAGATTTCCTCAGTGCAGAGACAATCTCTGTTCCTCCACTTGCACACCTGTCTGCGTCCCCTAGATGGCAGGGAAGGATCGCAGTGACAGTGCCAAACCAGCAAGAACTCCGGAGCTTCAGCATCCACCCGAGGGGTTTTGAAAACCCCTGGGCTACACAGAGTTGCTATGCATCACTAGTTGAATAGCCTGGACCATGCTACATGCAGTGGAGAAGGAAAGGTGAATCCCTTCTTCTGCAGGAGGATAGTTTATAGTGAGTTTTTATAATTTTGAAGTTCCATTCTATAATTTTAAACCATTTTGTCTTCATCATTTAAGGTTAGAATTATAGTCCACACTTTTATTGTTGCTCCATCTGAGAATGGAGACAAAGTGAACACCATTCCTGACATATTTCATTTTTCTAATAGTCATATCTGCTGTCCATGCCATGCCTTGTTTTCCTGAGCTTTGGTTGATTGATGGTTGTTGCTCTAAAGCTCAGCAAAGTTGAACTGCTACTCCTCAGATATTGCAGAGTGAATGTCTATAACATTTGGCATCTGTAATGTTTGAACTGTCAGTTCTACCTTTAAAATATACCTTGCTATGTGCTTGGCTGTGATATATACATAAGAAGGCTAAATTCAGGTAAAATGCCAGTTTCTTAGCAAGGTTGAGGTAATCTTTAATGGTAAATAAATATTAATGATCTTAATATGCAGTACTAACAGCCCTTCATTGCCCATCTTCCTTCTGTTGCCGTTGATGTAACAGATGTCTCTTGTGAAACAGTGCCTAATTCTCACTATTTTGACAATTGGTAATTCAGTATTTATCAAAAATGTATGAAATTCAAGAGCTAAGGAACATGGAGTGGTATCATGTTTCAAGGTTCATGAAATAAGTGATGTTTGAGACAGTTGTTCCTATGGGATTTTTTTTTTTCTCTGAAATTCAGATAGGGGTTGCAGGAGAAACTAGAACAAAGATTAAACTGGAGTGTTGAAATGCTGCTTGCTGAGGAAAGGTTGGAATGGAGCAAGGAAGCACAGCATGACACGTCCTGTTACCAGTTCTAGGGTAATGAGGTCGTGTTTCAGGCCTGAAGAAGTATTTATACAAGATATTGCCAATATTCCAAATATGAAGGCATTTGGAACATTTTTGGTCTAATTTTACTTTTAGAAAGGCACAAGCTGTATGTGTGAATGTGTTAATTCAGTGTACATGTGTAAGGTCAGTGCCCTCTCGTGAGCTTGGCACCTTCTAAAATACTTAGAAAAATCTATTAGCTCAAACTATTGAGCATTATCAAGGAGTTTCAAGATGTTATGCTGTGCAGTGAGGACAGATAGACAAAGGTGGAGGGAAAAGAAGAATAACATCAGTGATAGGATGCTATTACTCAGTGATGAGCAGTGCTTCACATGAAGAAGAAAATACCTTTTTCTTACTGTTCTATTTCTGCCATTGCTTCTTGGTTTTTATTTTCTCAGTTGATCCTTTTCTGATCACTCATTTCACTTCTCTTTTCACATCCAGTGGAATTCAGGCCAGTTATTTCTGGTTTGTTCTCTGATTAAAACCTGGAGTTTCTGCCAGGTGGAATGAGTCTGGAAGCAGGAAACCTAGCAAAAGGCAGCAGCAGTGCAACCAGAGACCTTGCAATTGAAGTAGTAGGCAAAAATTAATGTTGTGTTCACGGGTAAGTAATTTTAATTTTTGGAAGACCACAGAATAGCTCTTCTGTCCCTCCTAATTTTTTCCTTCATGGCTTGACAAAGGCCAGTGTCATCTTAGTTAATCATGGAACAGTATTCAATCCTCAGCTGGGCAGGACATGCACATAATTTAAAACTATTTTCTGTAAAATGCTTTGACATATGCACAAGAACAAAAACCAATCACATAAATGCACATGGGAAGCTCTAATTTTCTCTTTGTTTCATGGTCTCATATATTGGGTATTTCCCTTTATAACTTTTGTATCTATATATTTTTATGCATTTTTTTTTTTCAATCTATTTACATTACTACTATTGACAAGAGTATAGCCTAATGATTAGCACTTAATTTTTATGTCCATACTGAAAGTTACTTCTGGACAAGATTCATTACATGTGGAATTGACTTGGATGGTCTCCAAGGGGTCATCCTCCCTAGCGTAAAGGAAAATAAGTAGTAAACAGTGTGGCACACCTGGGGAGGGACTGAAGTCTATAAGAGGATTGTGTCAAACTCACATTTCAAGATTTAAACATGTTTTCATTGCATAGGTACACCCTTTCTGTGGCTGGATTGTCCAGCCCTCAGAAGCCCCAGGCTTCAGTGCTATGCAGGGGCACTCGGTGCACTCGCTGCATCCCCAAGGGATGAGGTGGATCTGCTTCCAGAGATTATTTTGGTCTAACTGTGCTGTTCTCCAGAAATGACTGTATTTACCACTGAAGTCACGGGAAGCTGAAAAGAGAGTTACAAAGATAAAATGTACTGCAAGTATTACTTAAAATTTTTAGATGTAAGCACCGTCCTTTTTGGAATTAAATATGTAAAAAGGCACTGCTGCTCAGGAAAATGTCTACTGAGTTCTTTCAAAGAATCTCAGAAAAGATATTTCAAAAATATTGCTGCTAAAACAAGTTACTTAAGAAAAATCTTGATAACTAGCTAATACTGGTCAAAATATTCTATGACAGTTTTATAAAAAATATGGCCATTTTCTCTACAAAACAAACCTCTGTTTTCTGGCTTCATCTTTAAGATTGCAATTTTTTTACCAGTGCTTTCACTGAATCATTTGATTGCTTGTCATTTTTGCCATCAGCTTCTCCTGTATCCCCTTGGAGATTTAATTCCATTCTGTAGATAATGTAAGTAGAACACTAGTTTGATCAGAGTAAAAAAAGGAAGTTTCTGTCAGATATTAAGCTTGGAGATTTATTATTCTAATCTCATGTTAAGAAAAGGGAATTTTAGTCAAGCTTTAAAGTTTAGCAACACTGTATCTTCAGTCACCACCTGTATTCCAGTGTTGGGTAAAACTTTAAATTCCTTTTTTTTTTTTTTAAATATCAACTAGAAAGTTGGTGTAGGTTTCAGCTGAGTACACTACAGTTAGAAGCTGACAAGGCCAATTGAAAGAATAATGTTCAAACTTGTAAAAAAATATAAATGACTGATTTTTATTTTTTTTTTAAAGATATATGTATACACAAAAATTTCTTACACAGAAAGGAAACTGATGCAGTTATATATTAATCTGTCCAGTGAATAGTGATCAAAGTTATTATTGAACCTCCAAAGGCCCAAACACTGTTTTTAACTTTTCCTATCCAATGCTTTCTGTTGAACTCAGTACTTTTCAAAGATTAATACGAGCTTTTAAAATGTTTCCCCTTTGCTCTTTTATCACTGAGTTACAAGACAGCAGATACTTAATAAATCCATTTTCACTTTAGTAGGAAATGCATTATACTTCTGCTCTAGAGGAACATTGGGAAGCAGTTACTGTAGAATTAAATCCTATTGCTTCTGTGAAAATAAACAATGCAGGAGGTGTCTGGGGACTTGCAGTAGGATATGCAATCCAACAGTGCTCATTTTTCTTTATAAAACTATCTAATTAGGAGTTAGTGACCAAAATATTGGACTACTTGAAATTTCATACAGTGATCCTCTGCAAGTGGTGAAGATGGTTTCTTTTGCTTCTCATGAGTCTTTCTATCTTTCTGCTTTCTTTTAGCTGCAATGAAAATAGCATCTTACATTAAGATAAATTGTGTATATCTGGAAAACAAGCAATTTGATTCAATACTTTCTTAATTCAATTACTGGTCCAGTTGTCTCTGTGCAGTCAAGATTTTCTGCTAGTCTCTGCATAGATTCATAAATAATTTAAAAAAAAAAAAATTAAAAAAAAAAGGAGAAAAGGCTCACATATATATGAGTTGAAATACAGTTGCATCAGAAGTACTAGCATTTAAGGTCAGATCAGTTTTTGCTTCATATGAACCTGGGTTTGCCTTCTGCTCTGTGACTGATTTAGAAGCTTCTCTGGAAGAGAAAGGAATTTGAGGTTTTTAATTGTGCTTAACAATTACTAGACAAGGGGCCCATGTGTGAGCAATGGGCTTTACGTTCCAACTGTGGTTTTGTTTTGGGGTTTTTGTTTGTGCTTTTGTTGTTGTTTAAGTTATTGTCCTATTGACTTCTTGTCAGCTGGGGTTTCTTAGCACTGAACACAAACTCTCTAAGATTCCTGGGCAGAGCTTATATTAGTGACAGATCAGTAAAGCATGGCATGCCACTGTGCTCTGCTTTCACTCTCTCAGGATTTCTGACAAGCCAAAGATACTCCCAACAATCACAATGTAGAGGCACGATTTTGCATTAAAAGTTGCCCACACTTATGATGTGAAAAGCAAAAATTAGCCATTGAGCCTATACATCTACTTTCATATACATACTAATGAATTAAGGGTTATGGAAAATCGTACTTGCAAGATCCATAAATATTTTATTGCTTTGAAATACAAATGTCAGTGGCTTTATTTTTTAAAGCCTAGCACTAGAAACAGAGAATTTTAATATTGCTTAAGTTAAGCTAAAATGCCATTGGAACTTCAGGCAAAACAGATCTAACTTAGGCTAGTAAATCTCTTTCATTTCAAGGGAACAGAGCAGTAAAAACCCTTGAAGCGGGCATTACCTGAAGCTAATGGACTGCAGCTATGAGTTAAATGTTCCAAGGAGAAGAGAAGACTGCTTCTTCACAAAGTCAATTATCCCCTCTTTGTGTCCTTTCTATTTGGTACTAGCATCCTGAACACATTGAAAAATTTTAAATTAATTTTTTGAGAGCAGAATGTTTATTTTGTCAAACTGTGTGTTCCTGACTCTAGTTCCAGAATTCTGAATCTGGTTCCTGTCCTGGTGAGTCCTGTCTGGGACTTCCCCAGTGCCTGCTCCACAACATCAGTGGTGATGGTGATGTAATTGCCATCAAGGCAATTTGTATATATTTTTATATATTCCATTTTATTAGTATTCTTTCCATTAGAACTTTTTTTGGTTGTATTTTTCAATCCATAAGTATGTCTCCTGTGTTCCCTTTCTCTTCCCCCTTAGGAAGAGAGAGCAGTTAATAGACAGCATCTGTCATTTGACTAGTGACTGACCCAGCTCTAACTTTTGGTAGCAACATCCTATCTTAGGAAGGAAGATGTGGAGAGAAGAAAGAACAAAGCAACTCCTCTGCAAATGCAAAACATCCCTTCTTTCTTCTCCCCACAATGTACACACAGAGACTGATGCTGTAGGAAACCTCTTCCATTTAAGCATGTAAGGATTTCCATCAATGGAAATTATGCTTTGGAAGAATGGACAACACAATCAGAAGCCATGAAATTATTTTTATTTCCCAAAACAACCCCCAAAACAAATTTTAAAATACATAAATACATTTCTCAGCAATGTCTTGTATTGAGGGCCCATGCAAAAACATTGCTGGAAAACAAGCACTTAACTGTAATTTTCTCAAAACTCACTGAAAGCTCCAGTTCAATTCAAAATTTTAAGTCTGGAGTTGGTGTGAAAAATGTGTAAAATTAAAAAAATTAAATCTTCATGTTTACTAAACAAACAAAAGCTTCAGAAAACCTTCCTGTCCCAGATCTCGCTCAGCTGTTCCATAGCCTAATAGTAAGATGAACAACAGCCAAATTATTCAGTCTTGTTTATTCTTTGTTATAGAAAAAAACCTTTAATTTAGCCTCTAGGAAAATTGAACTTGCAATAGAGAGCTGTCACATTCACTTTGATTCTACAAGCAAACCTGCTAACTCTCACAGCTGTTCAGTGCTTTGTACTGTTTATAAACAACCTGAAAATGATTTCTGCTGCTCTGCATCAGGTTTTTGAAGCATATAGCACGATAACAGGGCAATCAAATGTCATGGAGATCAAATTTTAGCAATAGTACTTTGAATTCAATAGCCAGCTCTAGTTCAGAGATCTTGCATTTCTGTTATTTAAATCCTTGATTTTTTTTCATCTCAACAGGGGTGATATAGTCAAAGAAAATGGAGGTGAGACAGGAGCTGGGGAGTGTGTGACCAAAGGGAAACTTCCAGTATTTTAAATTTGCTTTACTAGAGCTAGAGACTCAGTTTAACAACCTTTGTCAACCCTCTTAAAACTCTCAATGTTCTGCTAAATACAGATCAGAGCCAAACAACATTGCTTTCGTGTTTTGGCATTGAAAGTTAGCCCAAGTAATGAATCTGACCTAGTGTATGAAATTTGAGTGCCTTTTAAACTGTCTAAACATCAAGCATGCATTTTTAAACAGTAAGTAGGTGTTAAATAATAAAACCTGTTTTATTTTCATTGTGTATACCACCTAATGTATAATGGATAGCTTTAAGGGATGTTGTTTATTGAGTTTACTAAAGAGGGGGTGCATTCTGTGGAAAGAGCTCCATTTGAAATGTGTATTGCACTATGTGCAGCTGTGTTGAGCTTCTTGGGACTGCATATTTTTCAGTAGGGACAATGTCTCCTTAAAAATACATAAAGCATAAAATCTAAATTGTGTTTAAAAATGAACAGAATGCTGAACAAACACAGCTGTGTTTTCTTGTGTATTCTTTGTCACTATCTGTCTCTGTAGGTTTATGTTTGTTTCCAGTCCCATAAGAAAAGAGGAGGAGATAGTTTGAAAGTTATTATTTTAGTTGCTTGTTTAAAACAAATTAACATTTCCACTACTTTCTGTGAGCAAAGGAAGACTTTCAGTCTTTGTCAAACCCAACCAAAAAAAAAGTGTGACCTAGCCCAGAAAGTTTAAAGCAGAATTGCCTTAAGGGAATCCAGTAGGTCTAGTGATGGTGAAAGCATTGCACTGAAATGTCTCTCAAACTGCTTGGATAGTTCCTAAATGTTTACGTTAGAGACATCATATTAATATATTCATTGCTAATTATGTTTTGAGTCTATGCAGAGATGTCCAAGGTGCATTTCATTAATAGATATTTGCTAGTCTGAGGAGAGAACTGTCTTAACTGTTACCTAGAGAGTTAACACTAGAGTAGTTGAGAATAGACAGTTAAGAGAGAGTAGTGGACTAGACTGGTGATTTAATTCTTACTCTGGAAGTTAGGCATGAATGTTGATGGCTCAGCTAATTTTCTTTTCCCAGTTTGGCTACTTAATCTCCCATTCACTTCTCATAGTGAAATGTTTATTCAACCATTTCCTCATGGTGGTGCATATTATATGAATGAATGTGAAGAAAATATCACGTGGAAGGGCTGGAGTTGTGCATCAGAAGGCTTTGGAAGAGTTAGGAGTTATTTACAGGCACAACTGAAGTTTAGACGACCTCACTGTTGTGACTGAAACGAGCTGCCCTGAGGGGAGTGCAGAACTGCTTAGGAGGAGCTTTTCCAGCTTGGTGTATTTGGGTACTAGCTGATGGCTTGGTCCAAAAGTTAAAATGAGTTTGCACACTTGTCCCTTGGGGCCATTTATCTATCATTTATCTATATGCCAATGCCACCTTGCAGTTTGGCACAGTAGTGGCATGGAAAAGCTTTCTCAGTGGCTGTCTGCCCTGTATGTGCTTCTCTGGCTGTGAAATCAGTTTGGAGTAAATCAGACTCATTCATCATAGGATAAAATATAAAAAAAAAAAAAAAAAGGAGAGTGAAGGAAAAAAAGAAACTTGCCTAAGAGGAATGATAGTTTTTTGTACAGTCATTTAATGATTTAAATACATGGGTGATGTTATTTTCTTTTTTTTTATTTTAATCTTTATCAAGCACATAGCTTGGAATGCCACTCAAGAAGAAACAGCAAAATAGACCTGTTTTATCTATTTGTTGTATCTTATCTTACTTTTGTACCTTCAAGCTCCTTCAAAATGTTATGTAAAATTAGGAAATAGCAATCAGATTCTGTCACGGTTTAGGGTCAGGGCAGCCCCCAGACTGATAACAGACTCTATCTTTTAACTCTCCTCCTTCCCCAGCAGGGAAGGGGTAAGGAATAAGGGAGAGAGAGTTAATTAGAAAAGGAAACTAGAACCATTTTAATTAAAATAATAATAATGGAATCTATACAAATATGTACAAAACCAGTACTGAACCCAACCCCCTTGATGGTAATTACATCACCATCACTGATGCTGTGGAGCTGGCACAGGGAAAGACCCAGCCTGGGCCCTGCAGCAGACAGGAGCTGTGTTCAGGAGCTGGATTCTGGCACTGGGTTCAGGAACACACAGATCAGGATGAAGGCAGAATGGACAGAGTCCTCCTTGGTGCTCTGAGGGGGAGAACCCCTCAAGAGAGAAAGAACACCAACAACTCGAGTTGAAAGCCCAGCCCACCAGCTAGCTTGCTTAGCCTGACAGTTTTTCTTGCCTGCATTTCTTCTCTCCGTGTGTTTAGAGACCCTCCGGACCCCCAAGCTTTATATAATGTCTATGGGATGGAATACTTCATTGGTCAGTTTGGGGTCACCTGTCCTGTCCACTCCTCCCTGCAGGTATGGTCTTTCACTTTCTGGACCCCCAAGTGTGATACATAAGTTCTAGCAGTGGCCTTGGTATCCTTGGTAGTAACTCTAAACATAAGGTGTTATCACTGCTAACATAAGAAAGTGCTGTCACTTAGAAAATCTGAGCTGAAAAGTAAAATCATTGAACAGAATTTGTTTGGTTCTCACTCAAACCAGGACAGATTCCTCCTGACTTTTATTTCAAATATAATAACCCACTGTGGTCAGATTTCTTTGCATACCTAGTACAGATACTTGAAAGGAATCATTTAATATGTCCTTTTAACTAGCTCTACAGCACTTAGTTGACTCTGATATGATGTTATTTAGGTTATCTTTTCCAACCAGATGAATTTCAGAAGCAAAGACACATGACAAGAAAATAACAACCTATGGTGCTATATAATACAGAAGTAGACACTGTGGATGGATTATGTACCATCTCCAATGTTCAGGGTAGGGACAGTCTTACATATTCTCCAAATGAGATGTCTGCATCTGTAGCTGCTCCAGACCAGAAAACTGCTTTCCTTCACTGAGCCAAGTGGGATGGATCCTAGAGAACACTTACAGTGAACTTCCTACATAACAAATTTTCACCATCCAGAATCCTCCTGCAGACTAAGTCCGTGTATTTTTCTCCTAGATTGTGCAAGTGTAACAGCCTTTTTTTTTTTTTTTTTTCCCCCAGATAATCCAGCTTTTCATCATTGCCTACAATTTCAAGCAACCCTGTTTTTCTTCAGTGCCTCCATGCTGTTGTGTTGCATAAAATGTAGCATGTTATAGCCCAGAGTCCAGCTGTTTTACCTTTTAATGCAGGTAGGTGAATGGTTGGTTTGTTGTTTTTTTAACTTAATTTTGAGTGAATGAAAACGGGTGAATGGTGGTAGGGAATGCAGGACACGTGAGTTTTGAAAATATGAACTTCATCAACATTTTAAAATTTGTCTTTATTACTCCTGAGGAGTCATTGTCTGGGACTACTTTCTAAAACTGTTATTTCTTTCCTAAATGTTACTTGCCATACAGGTAATTAATATGAATCAAATGAGACTGTTTTGTTTTGTTTTTTAATTTTATATTATTATTTGGTTTAGAGTACAAAGATGTTGAAAAATGGAGATGTTAAACAAACAAGCTTTCAAAGTATGAACTTTTCTCTCACAAGCAGGTGACAAGTTTCTGAAAATAAACATAAGGCATTAGTACAAGAAAATATAAATACATGGGGAACTGAGAGGAGAAAAAACCTCAAACCAATACACTAATTATTTAATACTTTTTAAAATAAAAGAAGCAGCAAGATACAGTTATACAAATGTCCTGGTTTGGACAGATATTATCTTAAATTCAGCAATATGAGACCAGAAAGCTTATAAGGAGACAAGAATTTTATTAGAGAATATCTATAGATATAGATATTTTGTATAGAATGCAAACCAAAATGTGTAACGGTAAATATTGAACAGCAAAATAGAACAGAAGAGAAAAACAGTAAAAAAAAATTTGGTGGTCGCTGTTCCCTTTGATGACCAGCAGGGGGCTGCTGGGAAACCGTCGGAAGGATCGGTTGAGGTATCGCGCTGGATGGCGGCACAGCTGCTGCTGTGTCAGACACTCCCCACAGTTTGGTGTCATCAGCAAACTTGCTGAGGGTGCTCTCTACCCCCTCGTCCAGGTCACTGATGAGTATATTGAATAATACTGGACCCAGCACTGACCCTTGGGGGACTCCACAGGCCTCCAGCCACACTCTGCTCCACTGACCACAACTCTCTGGCTCTGTCCTTCAGCCACTTCCCAATCCACCTTATTACACTGTAACTAAACCCACACTTCTCAAGCTTGGCTGTGAGGA
>JAOEGS010012191.1:0-24028 GCA_025447755.1 Corythornis vintsioides | reverse complement strand
TTTTTCCCAGTGAGGGTGCCAGAGCTCTGGAACAGGCTGCCCAGGGAGGTTGTGGAGTCTCCTGCTCTGGAGACATTACAGACTCACCTGGATCTGTTCCTGGGTGACTTGGTCTAGGTGACCCTGCTCTGGCAGGGGGATTGGACAAGATGATCTTCTAGGTCCCTTCCTAACACTCTGTGATTCTATATAATTGCTTTGTTCACATTGTCCTCTGCACCCAAACTAAGTATCACGTGGATATAAAAAAAAATAATAATAAAAAAATACATAAACAGACAAGGAATTCCTCACCCAGCTTTTTAAGATGAGTTGTTACATTGCTGTAGACAAACAGCAGATATAGAAAAAGATTCTATAGGTGGCTGGACAGAATGAAAGGTAAAAATTATTGCAGAAATGTTTGTATGTGTTAAAACAACAAACAGTTCAGTATGATTTATTTACTGTGGGGAGACTAAAACTCACTAGTGTAATAACAAAACCATTTGTCTTAGCAAGTATCTTGCTATTGGTGATCAATAATGCAGCTGAGATGACTGATGGCTTTGTTTTCCTGCAGTGCCTCAGCCAGGCTAAATTATTTATTTGACATGCTGCCTCTTGGAAAACACAAGGAAACAGATAAGAAATCTACGTTCCCCTGAAATGTTCCTCCAAAGGAATGCAAGGTGTTCCTCAAGCCTTTGGGGACTGACATATGGCTGTAGTTTGGGTTTTGCTGACTTGACATGTTTGTCTGTTGGCATGAGTAACAGTGGGGATATCAGAATGAAACCCAACGAGGAGTTACTTCTGTTCTGCACACAGCTGAGGAGAACATGATGGCATTTGGAGAAGCATCCAAAATGGTGGTGCCTCTGAACACTCAAGAACCTGCCCAAGTTTGCCTGGACCTTTAAGTTGTAAAATGAAGGGTAAAATAGTAAAATCCTTAAGAAGCTAGTAGCAGGACAGAGCAAAAGTCTCCCAAGCTCACTGAGATCACTAGACTGAACCTGACAATGGCAACCTGTGGACATTCAGGTGATGAATGACTGTATGAGTATAGCCAGTATAGGACAACATTCTCCCTTCTTTTGTATCTTGCCAGTTTTGTGTCATCTGTTCTCCACACTAAGGATTTCTGATATTAAACATAATACAATAAATGCATAAATAATAAAGTTAAATAATAAAAGCTATAATATTATCTCAACTTTTTTTTTATGTTGCTGGGCATGAAGATGGCATTTTCAGAGATCTATCCACAATAACTAGAGCATCTTTCTTAAACATTAAGAAAAAAAAATATAATGTAGAGATGGTCATTACACCTTGTTTTCTCCTTACACATTATTTTGCAGTTTTCTCCGTTTAATTTAATTTTATGTTTTAAAAATGAGTTACACCAGAGGGACTGGATATCATCCAGAGATGGATGATATTCCAGACTGGATAGACTGGAGAGGTGGGCCTATGCGAACCTCATGAGGTTTGACAAGAGCAAGTGCAGGGTCCTGCACCTGGGCCAGAACATCCCCACTATCAATCCAAGCTTAAGGTGATAGAGAGCAGCTCTGCAGAAAAAGACTTGGGGGTGCTGATAAAGGAGGAGCTGGACACGAACAGCCAGTGTGTGCTTACAGCCCAGAAAGCCAGTCACATCCTGGGCTGCATCAGAAGTGTGGCCAGCAGCTGGAGAGAGGTGATTCTGCCCCTCTGCTCTGCTCAGACCTCACCTAGAGTATTGCATCCAGTTCTGGAGCCCTCGGCACAGGAGAGACATGGAGCTGATGGAGCTGGGCCAGAGGAGGCCACAAAGATGCTCAGAGGCTGGAACAGCTCTGCTATGGGGACAGGCTGAAGGAGCTGGGGTTGTTCAGCCTGGAGAAGGGAAGACTCCAGGGAGACCTTATAGCCACCTTCCAGTACTTTAAGAGAGCTGATAAAAAGACTGGAGAGGGCCTGTTTACAAAGGCCTGGAGTGAAAGTACAAGGGGGAATGTTTTTAAATTAGAAAGGAGTGGATTTAGATTAGAAATAAGGAAGAAGTTCTTCACCACAAGAGTGGTGGCCACTGGAACAGGTTGCCCAGGGAGATGGTTGAGGCCCCATCCCTGAAGACATTCAAGGTTGAGCTTGACTAGGCTCTGAGCAACCTGCTCTAGTTGCAGATGTCCCTGCTTTCATCAGGGGGATGGGACTAGATGAGCTCTAGAGGTCCCTTTGAGCCCGGACATTTCTATGATTCTGTATATCACAAGGCCCTCCTATAGAACCTCTGAAGTTCTGCTGACTGTTCTACTAAAAGGACTGTGATGTTCCCTTCCACTGTCTGCTCTTGAGTGGCATTCTCAGAGAGGCACTGCAAAGCACAAAATCTCTTCTGTACATAGAGCAGTTACAGCTAGTATTGTTACTCACACCAGCAGGTAGTCAGCAGCTCACTCACACAGGTTATTTTTGAGCTGAACACAAAACAAGTTCATGTCTTCTCCAAAAAGTGTTCTGGAAATTAGTTTCTGTAACAGCAAAACACCAGCATTTTAAGAAATTCTATATCTGGGACATGTACTCATTAGAAATGATGTAAAAATCTTTATATGCACATAGAATCATAGAATGTTGTGGGTTGGAAAGGACTTTTCAAGATCATCTAGTCCAAGCCCCCTTCAGGGAGCAGGGACAGCTGCAACTAGAGCAGGTTGCTCAGAGCCCCAGCCAACCTCACCTAGAATGGTTCCAGGGATGGGGCATCAACCACGTCACTGGGCAACCTGGGCCAGGCTCTCACCACCCTCAGTGTTAAAAATTTCTTCCTTCTCTCCAGTCTGAATTTCCCTTTTTTAGTTTAAAACCATCACCCCTTGTCCTGACACAATAGGCTCTGCAAAAAGTCTGTCCCCATCTTTCTGACAGACTACTGAAGTACTGAAAGGCCACATTTAGGTCTCCCTGGAGCCTTCTCTTCTCTGGGTAGAACAGCCCCAACTCTCCCAGCCTTACCTGCCAGCAGAGGGGTCCTCCAGCACCCATAGCTGTGGCAAGGCTCAGCTCTGCTGGGACACCTTGGGCTCACTGCTGAGGAGCTGCTCTCTTGTAATTCACAACTGGAGACCAAAACAATGGCCTGAAAAGCTGCAGCTTTTCCAGTATGAACACCCAAAGTTGGTGGGTGTGCTCACATCTGGATTGTGCCTAGTTTTGCAATACTCTATGGTCCTGAGATCTGCAGTGTAGCAAGATGAAGCTGAGTGCTGGAAATACCATACTGTGTCTTGCTGTGAGTCCTACACAGCAGCTAACAGTGCTATGAAACTTTGGTTTATTGTTCAGCAAGAGAAAATTAATGTGCTTTGAAGAGGTAAGGAAGAATGGACAATTACCAATGCTGCTGAAAACAATTAGTTCTCATTTGCTTAACACCATTTTCTAATGTGCAGCTCTATAACTTTTCATAGGACCTTTAAAATACGATCAATTCTTCCTTGGCTATTTCCTAATAACTCAAAGTGAGTGCACAAAACAACATGCAATCAAGCTAATACAGGTCGATACTAATTTTCTTTCAGTTAAATAGGAATTTTAAACACAGCAACAGAAGCTGTGGAATCACAAACAGCTACTGCATCTATCTGTCTGCTGATCATATACAGAGTGAGGACATGACTCAGCTGCCTTTAGTCATGTTGAATCAAATTCATCTACCTCATTAAGTAAAACAGAGGATAGTGCCAGTCAAAAGTAGTCTGAGACTCATTCACTCTCAGACAAACATGTTGTTTACATTTACATTTCATTTACAAATATATTGAACACTTTACAAAGTTGGAGTCTGATCTTGCTTGGCAAAGTGGATATGAGAAGATATTCCTCTCTAGCCAGAGGAGTTAAAGCTGGAACAGGTGAGATGAAAAACAAGCCCTACATAAAATACCCACAGAAAACCACAAACAAACAGAAACCCCCACACAAACACACAAAAAAAAACCCCCAATGTCTTCAAAAGTTGCCAGATAGGCTTAGGAGGCTGTAAGAGAAGGAACTGTCAGAACCTTGCCTAAAGGCCACATCTAACTATCTGTGAGGAGAACTGAGACATCCAGAACTTCATTTTACATGCCATCCAAAAAATGCCACATTCCCCTCAGATGATATAACTAATTATTCATGTGTAAATTTAATTACCCAAATAACATTTATCACAAACTTCTATCTGTATTGGCTTGTTATCATAGTCTGAGCTTTTTTAACATGGCTCTGATGCAGTCACTAAAACTAAAAAGAGCTTTTGCTTTGGTAACTGTTTTGAAGGCTGATGGACTGAGATTTTGCTGATGCATCACTCCACAGAGGTGTAATTTTCTACCTGGAAATGACTGACATAATTTTGCTCCACCATGGTTTACAGGATATAGCTAAAATGATTAAGTTTAATTTGTTGCTAGGTCTCAATGTATCATCTGCTTGTGCTTGGAAAGAAATGAGCTCTGGGGAGCAAAAAGGAGGAAAAGACTCATAGCAAGACAAAATTACTGGTATGAATGGACTACACATGAAACTCATACAAATGCTTGCACAGACAAGAAGAAATCCTGAAAAAAATGAACTATTTCCCTTAGTTAGGATGTGCTTTATTTTCATCTGCTCACCTGACTTAGTTCCTATTGCACTGAAAGTCAGAGGACTATTGCCACAGTAAAAGGGCTTTCACCAAATGCTTCTTTCATATGGTCCACAAAAATATTTTCCTCTCTGTCGTTGTTTGATATTTTATTTTCATGTCTTATCTCAACCCTCAGAAGAAGTAGTTTGGCAATATCAGTTAATAAAGTTGTAAGAGGCAAAGTAATAAAACAACATTTTCCCAATGTTAATGAGTTTAGAAGCAAAAAAAAATACTGACATGTATAGGAACGTGTAATGCTTGGGAGAAAGATTTACATTCCTTCCAACAGGTCTTCTGTGTGGATTTACAAGCATTTATTTAAATATACATTTACCTACTGCTGGCTGCTTCATGGCAGAAGAACTACGATAGGAACTGAAAACACTGCTACAGAAATGTGTTCACTCCTGAGATGGGTGAGCTGGGGAGAGAGGTGGGCACATATGAAAGAATGAATGCTTCTGACCCTTCCAGTATGAGAAGCTGCCTGCATATCTTCCAGTTCTAGCAGACTTGTGATAACATCCCCAAAGCATTCCAAGAGACTGTTTTGAAGCATGAAATACACCTTGTACACAAGAACTATTACTTCTGCAGAAAAAAACAGCATGAAGGAAAAAAGAACAGAATCATAGAACTATGGAACCATAGAGTAGAGATGAACCCAGGATGGAACAGGAGGATGTGGAAAGTTGAGGATAATTTCTAGAGGTACCTACAATATCCCCAAAGTTCCCACTTCAGTGTTTGTCAAACATTCCAAGCACATTTGCAGCTGAGAAGGAACAACTGAAAGCCAAAACACTCAGGGGCCCTGAAAGCTCAGAAAGATTTTGCAACCTGTGGGAGAGAAATACTGTAGAAACTGCAACCACATTTAAAAAATGTTTTAAAACCCCTTCAAATGGCATTACTACTACATTTGACATTGAGATGGGATCTCAGATGGGAGATCAATGAATCAGCTTCAGTGACCAAGACAAACCTCTACAGCCAGGCACAGCTTCTTGCAAATAATTTGCATTGCCATTGGATATCTTGTAAATTGTACACGGAGGGTGCCTGGCCTCCCAGAGATGATTGTGCAGTCAACAGGCTCCTATAAAATGACAATTTTCTGAGGATAGGTACAACTAATGGTCTCGTCCCAGCTGAACAATAAACTCAACAGAACTCCCCAAAAGGCAGTTTTCAGGAAAGAGAAGTAGATTGCTCTTGCCATAAGGAGGTGCAGCTGATGGATTGCTGAGGATCTAATCACAGTCCTGTTGACTCTGCTACAAGTCCAAGCAGAATTGCTTCTGCCTGCCACCTGACGACAGCCTGGCTTTTGTGTTACCAGAAAGAGCAATTATCCACCCAAGGATTACTCTATCTGCTGGCAATGGTGAAGAGTTTCATCAATCATAGAATCATAGAATGTTTTGGGTTAGAAAGGACCTGTCAAGGTCATCTAGTCCAACCCCCTTGCAGTAAGCAGGGACATCTCTGACTACATAACATTGCTCATAGAATCTTGCATTTGAATCCTGAATGGGTAGCCTGAGAATCCAGTTTAGAGAGAGATCAGTAGCCAACCTGGACTGGGCTGTGGGAGCTGAAGGACACATTCTAGTTGCATCAGGAGAGCAAGTAATCATCCTGCTCATCAACAGCGTGGATGATTGGGTGCTCTCATCCTCAAATCAAATACAAAGTGGGGAGAAAACTCTCCTTGAGTTTAGAGAGTTTGCACAAAACATCCTCAAAAGCAGGATGCACTGGGAGCCATGTGAGATTCGGAGTTTACTTTGGCAGGAATGATTAACTTAAGGGATAAAATAATTCAGTGATAAGGCTGCTAAAATTGTTGCTTGCAAATTATCATAACTTTCTTCTTCAGCTCAAGATGTATTTTCTTGGCAGCTCTCCTTCAACCTCTACTATGATTTATACTGCTCCAAAAGGGCAGAGAGGGTATGAAATACCATCCAGGTGTTCTGCTCTAGACTCACTAGCTTCAATTTACTGGAGCTGCAGCAATCCTCAGTAGTGACAGCTTTAGTATTCCTCATAATCTCATCTAATGTAAGAGGTGATGACTTTATGATTTGCCCAAATGCCTGATTCTTTTTGATTACTACATAACTGGAATAATATTCCAGTTGTTAATCTTCCACTGCCATGGAAGAACTATGGTGCTTCATTGGTTCTCATGTTTTATAGCACATGAGATAATTGTGCTGATTACAGAAGTAAAGGGTTATTAAGGTCTGGTTGAGGGCAGAAGAGTCACCATCTCCCTGACACCTCCACCTGATCTGTATTCCTGCCCTGAACTACCCAGTTCTACTGCTCTAGTGTTGTCGGGTCCACAACATCAGCCAGTGCATTTCCTTTGGGCCAGCACCTTCTGCCTTCAGCATTTCACTCGGAGAGGCTACCTCTGGGGGAAATCATGCTGAGGTTTCAAAAGAGGAGGTGCTAGGTTCTAAAGCTAAAAGGGATGTCAGAAAGGGGATACATTTGGGTCATTATGCTGGGACAGGCACTGTGGGCCAAACCAATGCCCTCAAAGGTGAAAAAAATAAAAATAAAAATGGCTTAGGATAGTGCCCTTAGTCTGTACATCCATAACCATCCTACTGCCTATTGGCACCTTCACTTTTCAGGTGAAACATCCTGTGTATTCTTTCTTCTAGGTCCTGGAATGACATTCTGTGTCTCCTCTAGTCACAGCTACTCCCATCCAGCAGAATTTAACAAAAGGCTCCTGGGACTCACAGCATATTTTTTTTTTTTCTTCCCCTTTTCACTTTCCTTACAGTGCAGGGAACATTCATCCTGCATCTTTCAAATCAATACCAAGGCAGCGTTGTGATCTGCATACAAAATTGGCTTGCAAATTTACACCTCATCTGACTGCCAACAGGATTAAAAATCATTCATGAAACAACAGCTCCCTTTAATCAGATTTCAGTAATAACTCAGGCATATAAAAGCCTCTTGGTTTCATATGTATTAAAAATAGTTTCTTGTCGTCTTCTACCTCTTCCTTGGATAGTAACTTCCTATTTTCTTGAAAGCTTTCTGCTCTGCATGTGTTTTATCATCCATCCTCCAAAACCCCCACCTACTTACTGACAGGAATGATTTTTCATACTAACCAAAAGCTGATTGTTTATGCCCCAAAATCTGATAGCAAGCAGGATTTGGGAAAAAACAAACAAACAAACAAACAAACAAACAAACAACCTGACTCATTACCACTGCACCACAGATCCCAGTCCCTGCCTTCAGTAAAAATCACTGCCCCCAAATTGTTGCTAAATGCTGATCTACAATGAGCCTGTTATAATTCTGCTGTCTGTGGACAGTTGTCTCTTTCAGAAAAACCATAAGGATGCTATTTAACATTTTATGAACATTATTCAATCTTCAGTAATCAAAATAGGTAGCCTTCTTTACCAGAATGCTTTAACTTTTGCTTCAGGTGATGATGTATCTATAGAATTAAATGTACTGCTTGCCATTGTTACACTGCAGTCGACAGATCTATCTTGATACAGTGCAAATTTCATTAATTGTAAAATGACAAGAGTAGGGAAAAAAAAGCTTTTCTTGTGAATTGAAACAATACGTAAATGAAGGGGGGATGGGGGCAGGAAACAAAATTAAAAAGCAGCACATTTCATCCTTCAGTTCCTTTTGTCGAGGAGAGCTATGAACAATTTTTGCCTCCCAGTGACAGTGTTCTGAAAGCCTGATACCAGCTGGAGTTCCTGGTGGCCTCATGGGGACGATCTGTCACCATTTGTCAGGGGCAATTCCTGTGCTCCTAGCTTTAGAAAGAGTAGTTACAGACTGCAGGTATAATGGGATGCATAAGTTTAGAGGGCAAAGCAAGGTTTTTGGCAAGCACACATAATAATCACTGCAGACTGAATTTCAGAACCTGAAAAGCGCTTGTATATTTTTAGTCACTTAACCATTTCAGTGCTCAGAGCACAGATCTGAAACTCAGCCCAAACCAGCACTGAAGTGATATGATAGAAAAAGCTACAGTGGCTCTACAGTGGCTTTTTTTTGTTGTTACAGCACTTTCCTTTCTACAAACACAGTTATTAATTAAGAATTCTGGAAAAGTACCATTGTAAGAATTTTTATTTTTACTTTCTTCATAGTAGAAGGGAATTTTTATTTCAGGGATGTGGTTTAGTGGTGAACTGGTAGTGATGGGTTAGAAGTTGGACTTGATCTAAAAGGTCTCTTCCTTCCAAAATGATTCTGGGATGCTCTAACAAATTGGCAATCATGGGGAAAATCAACTGAGACACCAAGAAGGAGACTGTAGCTCCATCTAATCACTTTGGCTTCCCTTGTGCACATAGTAAAACTGGCCTCAGCACTCATGTATAACGTGTAAAAGGAGCAATCTGTTGCAGTAGAGGCTGTCAAATGACTTGACATTTGTTAAGCAGCAATAGCCATAGCAATAGCACCTTCACTAAGCTAACACACTGATTCTTATACTCTTCTCTACATAACGTGTGACAATCTCATTGGCTCTTCTGCTGTGCCTCTAACGACCATTGGTGTGTTGTTCTGTTGTTACTTCATCTGCTTGCATATCTTGCAGTTTCCTTCCTAAGCAACTCCCTTAATTCTTGTTTATCATTCTCTGCTGGGAACTTCTCACTCTGTCTCAAAGGCACAGCTGCAATTGATCAAGGTCAAATCCCAGGCCAGATGGATATACCCACATTTCCCCCTTTTTGTTTTTCTACAGTAAACACTGCATTTACCATCCGCTGCAGGACCCTTTGCAGACAGGATAGTAAGTATGGAATTATTAATAATATACAAACAACCACAATCAATATTATTAGTCCTGCCCTTATCAGTGATTTGATTCATCCCCCAAACCCCATGCTTTCAACAGATCATAAAACCATTCATTGATATCTGATTGTTGTAACTTCCACACTCCATTTTGCAGTTGCTGGGTCCATACAGAATGATCAGAAAATTTCATACAACACATTCCATCAAAGTCTTCACATCCATTGCTGTGAGCTAACACTAACAACAAAAGGTTAATTGCAGCTTCACTTTGCAAAGTAGCATGTCTAATATAATCTATATTCATAAGCAATCCTGAAAACACTAACAACATGGCATTGGTTTGTTTTGCTAACCAACAGCCTAATCGATTAAGCAAGCTCAGTGCTTTGGCAACCCCCTGTGCAAAACAGAAGTAGCTATTCACCAAGGGACCAAAAGGTATTATAATATCTTAGGACACGTTACAGAGTTGTTCCTGAAGACCCTCAGTCACTCTCCCACCACTCTTTTTTTTTTCCCCATGGGGCCTCCAGACCAGCTGCACATTCCCCATGCCCGAGTACTTTATGAAGAATACGTCTATTAAATCTCCAAAACAAGAGACTTTGAAACACTGCAATGGATATGAAAGCAACTAGCAGGTGGTTGCTTCTCCACTACAAGAAGTGTGCTGATATTGCTTCTGGTTGCCAAGGAGGAAGAGTTTCTCAGCTATGCCATTATTACCATTGCCATCACTTAATAATGCCATTATTTATTTCTGCTGCTTCAACAATGAGCAGTTCGGCTGCTGAAGCCATAGGAAGGAGCAGCCCATGTATAGAATCATAGAATGCTTAGGGCTGGAAGGGACCTACAAAGGGCATCTAGTGCAGCCCCCCTGCAGGGAGCAGGGACACCCTCAACTAGACCAAGCTGCTCAGAGCCTTGGCCAACCTCACCTGGAATAGCTCCAGTGATGGGCCCTCAACCACCTCCCTGGGGAGCCTATTCCACTCTTCTATGACCCTCAAGGTAAAGAACTTCTTCTTGATATCCAGTCTAAATCTACTCAAATTTAAACTTCTTACCCCTCATCCTTTCACTAGAGGCCCTTGGAAACAGCCCCTCTCCAGCCTTCTTGGAGCCCCTTCAGGCACTGGAAGGTGCTCTAAGATCTCCCTGGAGCCTTCTCCAGGCTGAACAACCCCAGCTCCTTCAGCCTGTCCTCATAGCAGAGCTGTTTCAACCTCTGATCATCTTTGTGGCCTCCTCTGGACCTGTTCCATCAGCTCCATGTCTTTCCTGTGTTGAGGGCTCTAGAACTGAATGTAATACTCCAGGTGAGGTCTCAGATGGCCGCCGCCTCACCTGCCCCTCCACAAAATGGCCGCCGCCTCACCTGCCCCTCCACAAAATGGCCGCATCACATTCCTGCCTTACAAGGTGCTGAGGCTTCTGGCTCAGTCTCTTCCCCTGCACAGCCTAGTTGTGCTGAAATGCTGCTTTACTGTTTTTCCATTGCTAAGACTTCCTTTCTCCCAGTGAACCTGGGCTCATTGCAACCCATCCTGCACTTCTGCCACAACAAGGTGATTTGTCAACACCGTGACATGACTGTAGAAAAGAAACAGATCACAGCCCCCCAGAATGTTAGGGGTTGGAAGGGACCTAGAAGATCATCTAGTCCAACCCCTTGGTATAACTATTGCTGAGACTACTGACATAGGTGTTTTTCATGCATGTAATTTTGGAAGGAGGATATTTCTCTGCATATTCAAACCATGCTTCATGCCATGAATAGTGAATACAGAAGTCAAATGGGACTGTCAGAAAGGTTTTAGAGCAATCATTGAGAAAGGAGGGCTGAGAGCTGTAGCTGCTCTTAGAGCTGCTGGAGGGATGGGCACTAGAAGGGTAGCAAAAGAATTTCTGGTGCTGCTGGGAAGGATTACTCCATGCAGCAACATTACCTCTAAACATCATCCACTCCTACCAACCTGATTTTCTACTGTCACATAAATGGCTGGAATGTGGCCGTTTGCTGCTTTTGATGGTGTGCCACCCTCAACCACAGCCTGTTTTTTTTTCATGTCTGCAGCCTTGGGGTACAACAGATCCACAGCTACCCAGTGAATCAGCAGTGATTTCTTGGCAGAGAGTATTCACTAAAACTGCTGAAAAATGCTTTTATGTGCAAACGATTCAGACTCGAGAGCCTATATTAGGAAGACAGACCTAAGACTTTCAGGTCTTGGGCCCACTGTGATCTGGGGTGCAGAAGTCATAGCAGAGTTTCAATGCAGTTTGACAGGAATGTGAAAGAAAAAAGACAATACTAATTGAAGCACTCACTTTCTGTACTTGAAGGAATAATAGATGTTTTTGTGGGTTAAAATGTCCTGCAACCTCTTTAAATCTTTTGCTTTATACAGTGGCCTCTCAGCTATACCTATGCTGACAGAATCAAAATGGAAAGCAGATAGGTCTGCTTAATTTAGGGGCCTAGAACTTACCTGCTCGGAAAATACCCTCAGTACAGGCAATCAAAACCATTCTGGTAACAAAGCCATAATATTCAATTTTGTTTTTCTGACTACAGATCTTCATTCTAAGGGACTCCTTATGCACAGAGTTCACTTAAAATGGAGGACTAAAACGGAACTAAATGCACTTATTTGCATAAAGTGACTACTTTACATTTGCAACACGCTTTTCATGTACTTGTATGTTCAAAATACACAAGCCAGTCTGACTCTTGTGACCAACCCATAAATGCTTAACACAAGTTTTTCTCATGGAAAAGGGTTATGACTATGAGCAGGTGGTTAATGCAAAAACCTCTACCACTAGAACACTTATCTATCATGTAATGTAGGACAAAGAACAAGCAGGGGCTTCCTATTTCTACACTGATATTATTTGGAGATACTGAGGAAGAGAGATAAAACAGAAATGCCAAGGGCTTGATGCTGTGCAGGTCTGCAAGTTTACATGGCCGCAGCATGGGCCTTTAATTAAGATCAGCTCTTACTGGTAGAGCCACAGGCAGCACTGCTGGGATGGGGAAGATGATAAGCTGTGAAACGTTGCAAGCTCTTCTCTGAAAAATGGCTCCCCTAATAAATCCCAATGTACTTGGGAAATTCCAAGGGTAATGAAGTTTGGTGGATGAAATGGCACCTGTGTACCACCACACCAAGCAGAACTCCCCCACCAGATGATTCCTGGGCTTTGCTTATTCTCCAGAAGCAGTTTGCATGCAGCACACTATTTTGGAAGCTTAAAGAACAAACCAGCATAGGTGTGGGACATTCTTTGCCAGCTGGCATCAGCACATGGGAACATTCCTGCACACATTACATAGATACATAGCAGTTTAGTTCAGTTCTAGCTATGCTGTGGTGGGTGTGTTGCTGAGGGACTGCCACTCTCTGGGCTCCCTGGCAATTCTGCACCTGTTTAAAGCAAGCACAATTTCTCATGAAAGAGAAACTGTAGAGAAAATAAGGCAGAGAAATGAAATTATTTTTCAAGTATTTGTCTTCCACCGGTTAATAAACTCAGGTTTGGAATAGCTGCTTTGGTGCTCATTTTCTGGCCAGGGAGATGTAAACATAAAATCCAGCCTCTCTGGGAACACATGTCATAAGACATTAAGGAGGCAACTGGACAAATGCCAAGAAATATCTACAGGACTTTGACAGATATGCCAAACAGCAAACATCACACTCGCTAGTCATATTCCCTTGAGTCATCATGTAATTGGGCTGTGAAATTGTTTGCCAGTGCTGAAGACTGTGCCCACTTCTTCAGATACAGCCAGGCAGGGAAAACAGGGAAATGTAGAAGTTATCCCAGTGCTGAACCACAGCTGAGCTCTAAAATATCAACTCCTGACAAGGTGGGTCAAGCTTGACGGCCACCGCACTGGACCATGACATCAGAAGGTCTCCATTCAGAGATACAGAAAGAGAGGTTACTAAAAGAGAAAACAGCCTTCTCTTAGAGTTCTTCCCTTATTCCTCTGAGGAAAAGGCAGGAGGCTGGACAGAGCATGTCAGAAGTGAGATTTGGCTTGCAGGCCACCAGCTTAACTGGTTTAGAACATCTTGAGGGCTACTCCAAATTGCACTCCCCAAAACCTCAGTCAGTGGTGTTTTGTATACAGCTAACTCCCACCAGCACTGTGGCACAAACCACAGTGAAGTTAGTTAGCTTCAGCTTTTTCAAACTATGGTCCAGACTATCTGAAAACAGGACATTGAGGCACTACTTCAGTCACACCGTAACTTCATCCCCTCCTCCATTACAGAATAAGCTCTGCCATACGAATCTGAGGGTGAACAGCAAATGCCATTGTTGATGCATTACTAAGAAAGTCAAGTGACTGGAATAAAGTCTCTATCCCACTGCAGCTACTGATGATGACACCTGTAGTGTACATAAATGAAATGCAGAATGCCTTACAAGCATGATTAAGACTCAGTAGTATGAGGCCACACGGTAACTGCTGAGAGAGATGTGCTTACACCTGGGGTGAGTCAATGATGAATTTCCAGGGGATTAGAAAGCACAAGTATTGAGATTTAGAATCTACAACATCTATTAATTGCTAAGAGGAGAGAGAAAAAACAAAACAAAACAAAAAAAACCCCAAAGGCTAAAATGATGTGGTTAGAGGGTTCTTCTCTACAACCACCATTTAGATGAGATAGTAAAAATACATTGATTTATATGGAGGCTTTTTCACTTGAGCTAGTTCTGCACAAACCACCATGGATCTCCTATAAAATTTCACAGGCTAATACTACCTGTGGTGCAAGAGTTATCCTAATGTCATGGGAGAAACCAGGATAAATGTAGATTAGTTCTTCATTGTGAGGGTGGTGAGTCACTGGAACAGGGTGCCCAGAGATGTTGGAGGTGCCCCACCCCTGGAAGCATCCAGGGTTGGATAGGGCTCTGAGCAAGCTGCTCTAGTGGAAGTTGTTTCTGCCTATGGTCAGGAGGGTTGCAACTAGATATTCTTAAGGTCCCTTCCAAACCAAACCATTGTGATTACATCTCAGCTTCCACATACATGACTGTGCCAGATTTTCCTTTGTACAAGTCTGTGAGTAGAAGGACTACACAATGGTCCTTTCCCCCATGTAATGGCATACTCATGTCCAACGTGACCTGAGATTAGTGAGTAAGCTTGTTGAGATTTTCTTTGTACAATGAAGAAATCACAGGCAAATTTATCTTAATGTTTGGTTATAGACAGAAAAGAATGATCATATACGTCTTTAGTCATCATCCTAACAGACCTTTCTGACCTTACAGTGAAATCTTGGGCTCTTTTGGTTATGAGAAACAGACATTGCCACAGGCATCACTGAGCATAGTTTTGTTTGTTGTAGGAATATCGTGTCTGGGAAGAAGCAGAAACTGAGAAATGTCATAAAATCTGCACTTAAAGCTGGACTGAAAAAAACTCTAAATTACTCCAAAGTTTACTGCTTTGGCTTAGTCCATAAAACCATTCTAGTAGCAAGGTTAAGAAGTTTATGAAGGTTATCACCAAGATCTCCCTAGTAAAAAAGTAAATCAAGTCCTATACAGGGTAATATATTAAGTGATTTTGTGTACTTCTCCCTTTTCATTGATAGCAGAAGAAATCTCTGGCTATCGAGGCTTTCACCATGCTTTAAGTCCTCAACAATTTAATTTGAGGTAAATTGAAATCCCTGGTTAATCATTTCCTCCTCCTTCTCCCTTGTTCCAGCCATGATGCTATCTGACCCTATGGTTAACCTGTTCAAGGAGTAATTTGGGAGGAGGTAGCTTTCAATCAGTGTAAGTCCTTGAACTGGCTCCTTTTGTGACACCATCTGAGCCCTGGGGCTAAAGAGTGCTGGAGAAAGGGAGACAGAGCTGGGACTAAAGGCAGGATCATGACAATGGACATCTGCTTTTTGTTAGAAGCATCTGGATTTTTCTAGAAAACAGATTATACTCTGGGATTAAAAACAAAAGATGCAAGGGAGACTGCTGTGCTAAAGGTCTTCCACAGATACTCAGGAGCTGGAGATCTCTACAATATTTCAGGCCTGGTTTGAAGCTTGGCTGAGGTCCCTTCACCTGTTTATAGACAAAGAGAGGCTTTGTTCTATGATGTTTGGTAACCTGTGCATCATGCAGTTATAGCTGTGAATGCAATGAGTTCAAAACACTGCCATATCAAAATAGGAGATATATCTAATTAACTCCCTTGGTACTACAGGATAATTTTCTATTGCACACTCAGCAGTATCATGCTCAGTTGTGAATTTTAACTAATCTATCTTTTTAGATGTCTGGGTTTTGTAAGAAAAATATTCCAGAGCTCCATACCACATCTGATGGAAATTATCCTGTGAATGACTCTTGATTTCCCTTAATCTGTTCTGAATTTCACTACTTACCAATTTCCTTGGGATAGCATGAACTTTTAGCAAGCTTTTGTCTTATCTAGAGGGAATGATAGCATGCAAATCTAGCTAATTAATAAGCCAAAGCAAACTAGAGATCTAGAGTTGCCAGCACAGTGTTTCTTGGTAACCAGTTCTCAAGAGCAAACCAGCTCTGTATTCAGAAAAGTGTTTAAACCTCTTGCAGCATAGCTGTGCTACCTTAGGAATGCAAGCTGTGCCTCAAGTCCAGATTCCCCAGGGCTTCCCTGCCAGTTTATGTCTGGGGAAGTCAGATGGGCTGGCAGGCTGGAGATGATGCAATGCCTGAACTCCAGCCTGGAGACTTGAACTCCAGCCCACAAAAGCAAGTTGAGTCACCTGGCACAGTGAACTGAAGCCATGAGCAGGCAGACAGAAACAAAGAAATTCTACACCTGACTTCTGGATGAGTAGAAGAGGCTCAAAATGTGCTACCTGCAAAGACTCCTTAAGGCTAAGGGGAGCTTAGAACAGAGGCTTGTAGATGTAACTATGTTAATAAAGTATTTCCCTGGATAATTCATCGGCTTCAACTAATTCACAGATAATAATCTAAAACTTCCTCTATTTGCAAGAAGCATCAGCACAGCCATTATCTGACTAAATTATGTTTTTAGTGGATCCCTTTCTATTAAGTCCATTTTCAACAAGTCCATTGCATTTTGCAAGATAATACTCCTTTGGTGCATATCTTACAAGAGGTGTGAGAAGAGAACCAGCAGCTTCAAACCTCACCAAAGCTTTGAGCAATTTACGGTAATAACTCACACTGCTACAGTGCCTTTCATCATGAAGGGCATCAAAGCCATTTAAGAGAGCAGAAAAAGAAACAAGGAGAAAAACTAACATCACCCTTCACCAAAATCCAGCCAGTTCTGAGAAAGAATTTGAAGTTGTCAAAACAGAAAGCAAAAGAATGATGGTGAAACCAATGAAAAATGCCTCCTGCCATGAAAAACAGGAATAAATGGATACCAAATACAGCATCACATCATGAAAGTTATTAGAAATACCATTAATGACATATATATATATGGGAAAATTACATCAGTAATTCATAACCACAGAACATTGGGAGTTTTCTTGATTTTACTTTCAAATTAAGTATTACATACCTGGCATCCTACCTAGTACCTCATATCAAATGTTGTAGAGGTTTTTTTACTGTTAACTTGTAGTGAAAATTGTTATTCTTTAATAATGCAGAACTACATCACACAAACCCCTTACATTTTTACTGGAAGTCTGCAGCCAACTACTGACCCATGTTATTTGTGACATCTGACAAAATTATAGACTGAGGCAGCATAATCATAATACTACTTGGCACTTTACATCTTTAAAGAGCTATGGAAATATTAATTAATTTCCACAATAGCCTAGGGAGTAAATATTTTCATACTGATTTTACAGATTAAGGGCATGAAACATAATGTGTGGACATGACTTCTCCAAGGCAATCTATCAAATAAGTGTCAGACATGGGGTTAGAACTCAAAGATTCAGTAGGCCTTTAAACAATGATCCCTGGGGCAGCCATTTATATTTATATAAACTAGCTCAAACATTTTCCAGATTCTCTTTAATACTTTATTTTGCTGGGCCCTGATTAGTTACAGTAGTAGATGATGAGGACTTGCAATGTTCCATCTTTACAATTTAATTCTTTGTATTTCATCATCAACTTAAGACTTTTTTCCATAAAATCAAGTGCATTGTGATCCTGAGATCAAGTCAGTTAAAAGGTTCATGGGACAGGTCAGGGTAACATCTTGCAGCAGAATGCACGTTAGAATGAGTGTGTTAAATTTTTCTCTTTCCACTGTTTGGTTGGGTCTTCTCTTAAGAATATTTCATTCTTATAGAAGTAGATCCCATCCTGTCAGCCTGATCTTTTGCATTTATTTTTGCTTTGTGACAACACAGACACCAGTCTGAGATGCTTCTTTCATTCTCCTAAATTTCCTCTTCTCAAGAGCTTCAGAGCTCCAGTATCTTTTGGAAAGCTTTTTAGCACAAAGAACCAAAGGCTTGGAAATTCAGATGGTAATGGCAGACAACAGATCATCTTAACAGCAAAAATATGAAGCATCTGATCAGGTTATCTTCATATCAAGATCAAGTAATGAACTCAGAATGTGCAAGGTGAAAGATTGTATAAATGTACTTCCTTCTCACTACAGACATCTGTAAAAGCAATAGGTATTGGATGGTCAAGGGTTTAATTCCATTAATTCTTTAGAACTTGAAACAGATCTGGTTTCTTTTCATGGTCGTGTTGTTTTGGTTTGGGTTTTTTTATGTGTGTTTTGTTTTTCTAAAGGATTTTTTCAAAGAAAGCTGCTTATAGCTTTAGTCAATGCTGTCAGCTTCTGTCAGCTTTGTTCCCCGTGACAGGATCTGAAGGCCTATGTGCAGTGTCATACCTATCTCTGTCCTAAACATGCATCAGTGGTTACCTGAAAGGTTGTGGATGAGAAACTGCTGTCACCCCTTGAGTAATAGGAACAAGGAAGGAGGACACTGTGTGCACTGATTTGGCAAAGGATTAACCTGGTTTCTCTACTGTAAAGTTGTAATGGGCTCATTCATTACTCAGAGCTCTGTGACACTTCCCATGTTTGGAAATGATGCCTCTGGTGCACCCAGGAGGCGACCTGACAAACACTTACAAAAGGGATCGGAGCCAGGCAGAACTGCTAAGTTAGATAATTCTTATATTTGCTGGGTTAACAATTAATTGCCTTTGTACAGTCATTCAGAGCTTTTGGAATGCTATAAAAACATACATTCACCCTCACAACTACCATTCTGAGACAGTGCACTGGTACATCACATTTTGCCCAAGGAATCTACCTGTTTAGAAACAGCCAGAAACAAAAAGGAAAAAAAAAAAAAAAACAAACCCAAACAACTTTCCCTGATTGTGGTATGTATGTATATTGGAAAAAATAAATCTGTGTAAAAGCCATTCACCCCCATCCCACACGTCTTCATCATGCTGATGTTTAGAGTCTGACAGTGTAGAAAATGCTAAGGAATGTTGCTTTTGCAAGCTGTAGAATAAGTATAATATTCTTCTATACTGACTGGAGGAATAAAAGACTCTAGCTGCCTCATCAAGAATCATTCACAAAAGACTAAAAGCCATAAGTGGTCTTATGGGAAACTGAGACCTTAAGTCTTAAATAGAAAACTGAGATTAAGTCTTAGATTAAAAGGAAGATAAAGGACAACTGGCAATCAAGATATGTTAATAAAGGCGCAACAGTTAAGGGCTACGTAAGGTGAACAATAGTGACTTAGAAAGATACTGCATTTTTGCTCAGATGTCCAAGTGACAGGACATACTGCTCCCCTGTAGGAGCACATCAGTCACATGAAGAAACAGACACCTGGAATCAGCTAAAATGTAGTAAAGGATCAGCTCCTGATGCTCTTTCACTAGACAGACTGGTTTCCTTCAGTTTCCTTTCCAGGTACCAAGGTTCTCCTTTGACCAGGCAGTGGAGGAGCACCTAGTTCTTCTAAACCCAGGAGAAAACATCACAGATCCAGGAACAGGAATTCAAATTCACATGAATGATGATGGGTGCTCCTGGGACAAAGATGATGTATTCATTTGGTGCAGACCATTACCAGTTTTGTATTCTAGTCTACCCATTGCCTCCAGAAAAGCTTTTAAGAGCACTTAGGAGGACTGAAGAGATAATGAAATTAATACATGGAAAGAGGAGTCCAGTGCTCCACTTTTAAGGTTCTCCCTGACAAATGAAATCCTGTCTGCACTTCTTTGTTTGATGAAACTCTCCCTTGAAATGGAAGGACAAAAAATATAATGATCTTCTTGCAGATCTGAATATTCTAAGGATTAAACCTTTTGGAAGGCACTGTTCAGGACACTGCACAGAATCACAGAATGGTGGGGTTTGGAAGGGACCTCTGGAGATCATCTCATCCAACCCAACTGCCCCAGCAGGGTCACCCAGAGCAGGGGGCCCAGGATCCCATTGTCCAGGCAGGTTTGGAATCTCTCCAGAGAGGGAAACTCCACAGCCTCCCTAGGCAGCCTGGGCTAGGCTCTGCCACCCTCACAGCAAAAATGTTTTGCTTTCTGTTCAGATGGAACCTTCTGGGTTCCAGTTTGTGCCCATTACCCCTTGTCCTGTGTCTGGGCACCACTGACAAGAGTCTGGCCCAATCCCATTGCACCCTGACCTTTAGCTATTGATCAGCATTGATCATATCCCCTCTCTTTTGCAGCTAAACAGCCCCAGGGCTCTCAGCCTTTCCTCAGCACAGAGAGGCTCCAGTCTCCTCAGAATCTTCATAGCCTCCACTGGACTCCCTCTCATAGTTCCTTCTC
This sequence comes from Corythornis vintsioides, assembly GCA_025447755.1. Lineage (NCBI taxonomy): Eukaryota > Metazoa > Chordata > Aves > Coraciiformes > Alcedinidae > Corythornis > Corythornis vintsioides. The sequence goes on along the minus strand of JAOEGS010012191.1, from coordinate 3,732 downwards.
TCTTGAACTGGGGAGACACAACTGGATAAAGTAGTCCAGATGTGGCCTCACTAGGGCAGAGTAGATGGGGAGAACATGCCTCAAACTTCTGGCCACACTCTTCTGGATGCACCCCAGGAGACCATTTTTTTAAGATCACACTGCTGGCTCAAATGTTGTGCTGTCACTTACAAGGTAAATTATGAGGTTAAACTAAATCTTAAGACTAGATGTCTGCACCGATACTGTTTTTTAACCCAAATTGTAGTCAAGTTTGGATAGTGAAGATTTTTACTGAGCTCAGGAGAAGAACACCAAGCCATTTATATATTACCACAAAGGCTGGATGCTTTGACAAATTGCAGACTCAGGACTTACCAGTGTCTACTGGAAATTCATGTTTGTTTCCTGGAAACCAAGGGTAACATTACTAAATTTTATTTCATTTTATTTTGAATACCAGATAGGTGAACAGATCATTTTACATCCATAAACTACCTTGAGAACAATAACAACAAGAAAAAAAAACAAAAAACCCAAAACAAAACCTGCCCCAAAACACAACAAACACACATGCAAAAAAAAACCAAAACAAAACAACAAAAAAAACCCCATGGAAATCAGCAGAAATTTCAACCAAGCCACAGCCAAAACCTGAATCCCAATCCATGTGAATTTACAGTCTTGCAGATTCTATCCTGCAACAGTTCTTTTACCTTGCCAGAAATAGCACGGGGTCAGAGAATGCAGTTTATGTCTCTTCTGCCTGACATTTTACTGAAGACAGCTGGCAACAAGAATTCCAGAATTAACAGCCCACAGAGAGTACACTGCTACGTTGCAGGACAGATCCTGGATTCCACCACACTGCCTTTGTTTCACCTCACCATCTCAGGAGAGAAGACACTGCTTGCATCTTGCCAGGGCAGCAATTAACTTGTTCACCTGCCTCTTTTTAGGGACACCTTGAGAGCAGGGCAATGTCTCAAACAGAAAGAGTCCTGTTGGTATATGGGCAATAATGAATCAGCAAATAAAAGGTCCTGTAGATGGTGCTCGAGGCTGCAGCAAAATCCCAAGTTCTGTAAGGTTCATAAACTCGTTTCAAATGTTGTGGGTTTTTTTATTGCACACCTCTAACCTCTTAACCAGCAGCCTCTGAATATAGAGGAGGAGCTCAGTATTTTTAACATCTACTTGTTTCACATTTTGAAGGATGCCCTATGTTTTACACTAATAGTTAACAGCCAAGTTCTTTGTCTCTGCTATTCAGGATTTCTCCCTGCCCATCACAAACAAATTTAGAAGCAGTAAGACAAGCCCTTTTCTTTCCTCACTATGGCAACTGTTGGCTGCAGAAGGTGTGCCTGTACAGATTTTCTTTTCAAAACATGCTCAGGCTGACTAGTAGTACACTAGAATTCTGTACATTTCAGGGCACAATGATCTTTGCATTGCATCCTTATAGCTTCACGTTTGGCTAAGTTTTGTAAACTTGTCTTCTTTTATTAAGATTATTTTTTGTCTTTGAGTGATAAAGAAATCTGGGTTCATCCAGTTTTGCCAGAAACTTGCTGTGTGACCTTGCCCAAGCTGTTTAATCTACCACTCCTTCATCCTTATTTGTCATGGGAGACACTTTTCAGCTGCTGGAAAGCTGGACTTAATGTATGTGAAGATTTCTACAACTACAATGATAAAAGCACCCCAAATGTCACAATCCTTTTATATACCTATCTAACTGACATCAGGTAGAGACATCTATTAAAAGAAAGGACAAACTTAAGCCTTAGCATTTCAGCAGACCTGCAACATCACAAACAGTGATTCAGTTCCAGATATTTCATGTGCAGGATATTCTCCTTTCAATGAACAACAGAGTTTATGAACTCTGCAGCAATTACTTGCTCTTTTGCAAAGCATTCTTTGGGGTTTTATTTTTAGATATGGGAATAAAATGACTCAATTTTCCCTCTTGTTGTCTCCTATGTCAGCAAGCAATAAGATGTCAGCACTGTGGTAGGTAATGAGAAGGAAAAACACCTCTATTGACTGAATAGAGTTTTAGCTGAATATTTTCATGAACATTCCACTTGTGCCTTAAGGACAACAAACACTGACAGTAAAAGATATCAGAGATAACAAAGAATGAACTGAATGCAAATAAAAATCATTTATCAGATGGGGAAAATACTACCATTCAGATGGGAGAGTTCTACAGACTTTAGCCAGTTCCTGCACTTTTTTTCCTAGTAGCTCTGACAGGCTTAGGAGGAAGCTGAACACCACATCCCACAAACAAGAAGCTACACTACAGCAATCTACCTGCTGCTGCACTTACATCCTGAAACAAAAGGGCTTGAGAAAAATGTTATACTATTGGTTTCTTCATTTGAGTAAGGGATAGAATTAAAAGGAGGAACTGCAGCTCATGATTCTGAGAGTTCAGCTTGGACTACTGGAAAGATCATCAAAATGTTCAGCACTGCTTTAAATAAAGCCACAGTTCCCAAAACCCAGTGAGACCAACAGTGTCTCATAAGAAGCATGGCCAGGCTGAAGAAGTAAGTTCACCCTGCAATTGCCAAGAGAGGTCAGCCAGGAACTAACTCATATGTTTGGATTCAAACATGGGTGCCTAACAGTAAGGACAAGAAATCGAGTGTTGGCACCCATTACTTTTCTTGTCTTCCTAAGCCTCTGACCTAAACCAGCTTCTCCATAACCTATAGGTTCTGTTTTTAATATATCAAAAAGCCCGGACTCTGACAGAGAAAATTACCCTGCCACCCTGCTTTTGTTGAGACTGGCCTCTCCTTAAGAACCGACTGTTTCTGATGTTCCTTTCCAGCTGGCTGTGGAGTCAGCAGCAGAGCTCCTTTGGGGCTTTCTCCAAAGACCTAGGCATGACATGTCCTCTATGCCTAATTGTCAGCTCTCAAACTACTTCAAAGAATCCCCAGCATCTTGTAGAAACTCTCAGCTAGCGACTCAGACCTTTCATTGTATCTGCAATCCCTTTGGTTTGACCGTAGAGGTCATGGGTCTAGCCTTCCTTTAACAATTCCCAGATGGAAAGCAGATACTGGCCTTTGAGTCTCAGGCTTGATGAGGTGTTACAATACCTTTGAAATTTCTTGTGTAAATGCCTAACCTCACCTTTTCAATTTCTTTCATGTAGAAGCTGAAAGCTACACTTAGGAGATCAGAATAGAGCTTGCCCGTACATCGTAGCCACCATCAGGTCCTGATGAAGAAGAGAAAAAAAAAATATGCAGAAAATAGAAAATGAGGAATTTCCAATAGTACATGTGTAATGGCACTAGTGATTTCTTTCTCCCAAAAAGGCTATATGTGTTCAAGGCTGCTGGATGGCTCCACTGAACTCAGCTGGGCTCCATGTTCATGATCAAAAGAGTACAAAAAAAAAGCTAGCAGGAGTCACCAAAGACTGCCTGGCATGTTCATCAGGATCCTGGTCACACAGCAGGTAGGCTGCATAAGTCTGCACAGCGTCTACCTTCCTACCAAGCTGTACTCATGGAGTGTGTAATTAATGTTACTGTTCATTTATTTGTAGGAATCAATGAATTGGCAAGTGAGTGCCACCCAGTGACAAGCTAACAACTGACACAAAACAGTGAATGCAGTTTCCTTGTGAAGAGCAAAAGGCACCCAGTCTCATTTTTCCCCCTCTTCCAGCTCTGAGTGATCCATCCCTCCTCAAATGCATCACCCATCACTTAAATGCTG